>PYAF01002586.1:711898-756387 GCA_007407185.1 Glycine tomentella
CTCTCTCTCTCTCTCTCTCTCTCTCTCTCTCTCTCTCTCTCTCTCTCTCTCTCTCTCTCTCTCTCTCTCTCTCTCTCTCTCTCTCTCTCTCTCTCTCTCTCTCTCTCTCTCTCTCTCTCGAGTTGAAACTCAATACACTTCTCAATTCATTCTTTTGTTTTATTGATATATAAGTGTTAAGAATTAAATTTGCACTTGTTTTTGTTAACAAACATAATTTTATAATATATTCGATGAAGAAGACAATTATTCATTTGGAGGCTTTTTTATCTCCTAATAGATCCTTTGTCATAAGTTTATGTGTTAAACTTTTATCAATATCAAAGATCAATCATTGGAACAAATTATAAACACAAGAGTGATGATGAGTTTCGATAATATTGACTCCAATGATAACTCTAATAGTATTTTGATAATAGTTCTAATAGAAATTTCGATAATAATAAATAGGGATTGAAATAGTAAAAGTTTAAAAAAAATAGAAATTGGAAAATGTAAAAGGGTATAGAGGAAAATAAAAAATGGAACTCAAATATTGGTTAAAAACATTGTCATAACTCGTCAATTTGTAAACATCGCATGGATTTGTGAGCGTCACGTGAACTTGAGAGAATATGAGGGTGTTACATGTTTCATCTATTATTACAATATACAAGTTCTATATTTATAGAGTACAAATTATAATTATAACTTTAACTAAATCTTAATCATTGATGAATTTGGTATTTGATCTTTACCATTCATGACTTTGTTTTCAATTTTTATCGTCGATGATTTTGGTCTTCGATCTTCGTCCTTGATAATTTATATTTTCAATATTTACTTTGATATCTTCTACTATTTTGATGTTTTCTAAATTTTTATTTCTTCTATCATCATATAATTAATAAAAAAATATATTTTGACACTTAGCTAAAATAGTTTATTAAAAATCTATTTTTCAATATTTTTCCGTATGTTATTTTTCGATAATAAAAAACATCGATGTTAACAATAATATAACCCAAAAATTCTTTATTGAAAACAATTTTATTGAAGCTAAATAAGAATATTACCAAAGACAAAGCTCATTTCGAATAAAAGTACTTTTCCGTCGATTGTCTTTGTATTGTCGATTTTCGGTCAACGCAAATGGATCATTAGTTTTCCAGATCTTTCTCACATCTCTTCATATTTACCTATATAATGAAATTTAATGTAAAAATAAAATATGAAAATGATATATAAAAATAAAAATAGGAACTCGTATTCTAATAAAAGTATGCGATGAATAATATTTCTGGCACGTGAAAAACAACGGTATTGGTGTCAGGGTCAGTAAGTATTCCCTAACGGACAAGGAAGACAGTTGTTACGATGGCTCCCCCAATTACGTGTTCCTCCCTCATCCATGCCACGTATGTACCTGAATTGATAGTTCAACCTCAGACAATGGAAGCGGTCCCAAAATTAAATTATTATTAATTAATATCAAGACTACATATATGTTGAATATGAACGAAATTTTCAGACTTCCAGTTAGCTCTTTAATTAAAATATTTTCATATGAACAAAACCTAAACCTTGCTGGGGTTAAAAAAATTCTAAACCTTAATTGATATACTATTTGTGTTCTATTAGGTCCAGAGGAAAAAATAATTTGGTAGAGGAGTTTTTTAAATTTAAATTATAAATAAAATGGAAAGTGAAAAATATTTTTATTTTATTTTAATTAGAAAACATCATTATTCTTTATTCTTCTTCTTGATTTTCTTTCTTTTCAACTAACATGGCCTCAGTGACAAACCTATTTATTTATTAAATGTGTTAGAGTTTATTGTATATATCGTACTATTAAGTTAAATATAAAGATTAAATATTTTTAAAAACTTCATCAACATCGACTTTTAAAATTAAATTTAAGTAATTAAAATTAAAAACAATTTATTTTATTTATTTATATTTTACATTTTATGTGATTAATATTATTAAATCAAAACTTCTAAATTTTTAATAGAAAATATGTTTTTAATCTTCACATTTCAGTTGATTGTGATCGCATGTTTCGATATATTCTAATGGATAAATTTGGTCTCAAAATTTTAAATTTATGTGAATTTAGTCTTTTCCCCCCTAAAAATTTATCATATTTTTAAGTTAAACGGAATTATATATATATATATATATTATTCTGGTGAACAAATTTATTAATATGAAACATGGTTCTAAATTGGTTTGCAATCTAAGATATATTTAATTAAAAGACTTTGATCAGACCGAAAAATATGAAAAGTAAATATTGAATTGGTTTGCAATGACAGCAGACTCCTAGTAATCTGGTGGGGGTGGACATACTTGAGTTGGCTTTATAAGTCAGCAGCGGCATGTTGATTGATTAGGTAAGGTAATGGTTTGTGTTTTACTATTATTATTTATTGTTCAAGTTAATTGGCTTTTTATGCTGGAAACTGTTTCTCTGTCAATGATATTGGCAACGTCATGGGGCCACCTTGCCAGCTATATCGCAATGCCAATAACTTGTCTGGGGATTTGATGATAAGTGACACTGACACCCTCGTATTCATATCCCTTGATTCCCGCTATCTATCTATCGTAGTAAAAGCCCACTGTGCCTTCAATCTTCACATCGGGAATCTCCTTTTGCTTCTTATATTTTACCACGTTTACTTTTCCACTTTTCTTCTGCTTAAGGATTAAGCCTTTCTTTTTTCAGCCTCTTTGTTTATTAAAAGGAAAATCATTTTTGTGTCTCTCCCTTAACAAATTGGCAATTTGGCACATATTATTATCATAAACGCAACTAATTGCCTTTGACTCCCCCAAATACATGCCAATAAAACACCATCAAGCCCTTTTCAGTAAATTAATCACATTTTGATCGAATTGTTCTTCAATAATTTACTTATTGAATTAAACTAATAGCAATATTATATGTATTGGTAATATTATATTCTGATTACAAATAATTTTTTATTTTTTAATAGCATTTGTTGAAATTTAATCTAAATTTTTCTAATACGAGACTCAATAAAATAAAAATTAAAGTTTAAACAAAAAAGCATTAAGGGCACCAACATATACATGGTGTGTTTGCTTTAAAGAAATATATATATATATATATATATATTATAAATTAAAGTAAAGTATAAAAAATATGAATAAAAAATTTATAAATTTTCTTTTCATTCTTATTTCTCTACCTCCTTCCAAACACATCAACAGACTTGTTCTTTAAATTATTATATGAAGTTTATGATTAGTAAAACCTTACTATGATTGATGTAATGCACTTTGCAGCGATAATACTATACATCTACATACACTACAGTCTACATAGCATTATTGTTTACTTCTGTCAATTACTAGCCACTTGATATTTTTTTTTCCATCACTTCAAATCTCAAAATAAGAGGTTATTTTATCTCTCTTAAAATCAAGTAGAATCTAATTAACCAGCCTCCTTTCTTCCATTTTCATTTCTAACTTATTTTCACATCTCAAAAAAAAAAAAAATAAGTGTTTGCCTTAAAAAGAAATTAACTGTCCCGTGATACAAAGCCTGGACTTGAAGAAATCTGTTGTTGCTTTAGACCAAAAGTTTTTCTCAAGATTTTTTATTCTTGTGGATGAAAGATGCAACCGGATGCAGGATATGAAAATTAAACCCTCAAAAATACAATCATTACTCAAAGAAGAGGGACCATCATGGACACCATCGAACTAAAACGGTGGATATTAAAATGAAGATATCATTTTTGATACGTCATACATGTTAGTGGATGTGGAGCTAATTATAGACGCATGGCCAAAGAAAATAAAAGAACATAAAAAAATAAAGAATACCCCAAAAATCAGAGAAATTATTAAGTGATCTTAAATTATTATTGTGTTTATATTTTTTATTGATATATAATTAAATGTTATTAATTATTTTTCCTTAAATAAAAATTTAAATATGTGTCACATAAAGATTAATTAGAATATTAAAAAAAAACTGATCAACATTATCTAATAATTTTTTTACTTATAAAATATAAATAATTAAATATGCATTAAATGCAATTCCTAATGTGGTTGAAAAAACTGAATCTGACTAAAGTCTATGCAGGATTGGCATTAACTTATAAAACTCATGATTTTAAAACATTCATAAGTGCTGATTTTTTTTACGAAAAAAATATATCTATTATATTGTTATGTAATTAATATTTTAAATAAACTTATTCATAATTTTTAAATATCTACAAATTAATTTTAATAAAACTGTTAAAGAAACATCTTTAGTGTAGAATGTAGAGACATCATGCTCCTCCAATAATATGGATTTTTTGTCAAAGGGTGGAGCCCAGTCTTCCCGGTCTTAGGTGGTGCGGTTTGGTGGGGGGTCTCCATCCTTTCAATTCTGGGAGCTTGGTTGGTCATTATTCAGTTTTATCTAAACTGTTAACACTACCACACTACCCACATACATCAACAAAAAGTAGTCATAAGAGTTTGTAGGACAATATATATTAAGTTCGAATATCATGATTACCAAGGCTGTTCTTTTTGGAAACAAACCATATCCAAACTCCTCTATAATAGTATGTTATTAAGTTTCTACCTATTTAGTTCATTCAAAGTTGCAATCAATGAACTTAGTAGCAACTCGATTCAATATACTTCGCTTCCATGAGTTCTATGTGGACTCTCTTTCTTTTCTTTTCTTTTCCCCTTTCAATGAATTGAACCACTCTATCATATCGACATTTTGCTGTTATAAAATATAAGTTTAAATACATTTTTTATTCCTATTATTTAAAGTTTTTTCATTTTTGTTCTTATAATTTTTTTGTTTGTCCTTACAAAATATTTTTTTTTGTTTTCAAAACGTTTTACATAACATTTTTTCATTGTTTAAGTCACTTTTAGAAAGTATAAATGTTTTAAGGACAAAAATAAAATAAATATATTTTACAGAAATTAATATAAAAAACACTAAATTACATAGGAAAAATGTATTTAAATCTAGAATGTATTCAATTGGTCATTTGGGCTCCTATAAGTACTAGGAACATGTCCTAAAGATAACATTAGTAAATCATTTTATTAGATTATGAGCATTGCTACGTAGAAAATTATCAGGCATGCACGAAAACAAAATAAACGGTGCTTATTTTTTTTAATAATAAATATTAATTAAAAATTTGAAAAACACGTAACACAGGATTTGTTACAAATGAACGTTCGTGCGGTTACACGAATATAACATTCGTGCTAAATAAATGTTTTCTTAGATTATCTTACTATATATGAAACTTTATAAATACTGCAATCCAAATAAAAATCACCATATAGGAAGCTTTTAACTTTGATAATGATTACTTACTTTACAGATCATACCAAAGATGAGTTATAGTGTAATTTTTTTTAAAACTTACAGTATGTGTATATGTCTATTAAACTTTTTTTTAATTTCTTTTACTTCCACTTACAGAACTCTCCTAGCAATCAAACAAATTGATGCCAACAACCCAATTAAAGAAGCCGTCCAACTGAGTAATGGTAAAAAAATTCAACTTTCAATTGTTGGACGTTAGGTTTGGTCGCATGGGACATGGGTAAGCCGAATGTGATTGGGAAGATAAAGTTTAGGGCTCTTCGTAGTCTACCTGCTTTGATCCGTTAGGAATGTAGGGTCTAATTCTAAATGCCCATTAGTTAATAGATAGGCTGCCTCTTCCCTCCTCCTTTTCTTGCTCCTGGGACCCTGTGATTCCCAACATAAATTGTTGGAGTCCTTTTTTTTTTTTTTTTTTTGTATGTGTTGTTCAGTTTAATATTCTTGATAATGACTACTAACTGTTAAGTTGTTTCTTGTTTATGTTCATTCCCCCACCATGATTGAAGGAGTCTCCTTAGAAAAATATGCTTGTTTACTTCTGATAATTTTTTATTATTAGAATTCAATCTTATTAATTCAACTATTAAATTATGTAAATTATGTATTATTCTTGTAATTAATCACGTGTTCAAAAATTTACATGATTTTGACACTTATAAATATACAATCAAATAATAGTCATTTACTGATATTCATAGCTAAAACAAAGGAGCGGTACATGCAATGGGATATCATATAGTTTTTTAGTTGTGTAAGTATCATCATTATGATAATTGTTATCATTATCATTTCTGTCATAGTTGTCCTTTTCTATCGAAACTATCTCTTATGATCATTATCATTATAATAAAGATAATATAGTGGTGATAAAAAAAGATGATAATGACAATAATAATTATGATAGTAATGGGTATGACTTTAGTAATTTGACAAAATTCAATTTATAATATATATATATATATATATATATATAAACACTTATTTAATTTGCATGTATTTGTAAATAGAAAAAATATTATATATAAAAATATATCATTTTTAATATAATATATGTCTATATTATAGAATATTTATATTATAAAGGATCTGTATTTATAATTTCGCTTTGATGAGCACATTAAATATCAAGATCGACTTACATGAAGTAATAGCTTGTGTTTGGTCAGTAATTAAATTTTCGAACTAGATTGGTTTGGGTTAAACCAATATAATTTTGAAACAAGTCATTGCTAATGGTAAAAAGGGAGGTTTGAATGTGGGGGCTGTTCTTATTTTACCCATATTTTATATTGGATTAATCAAAGTCGAACCATTTTAACACTCATAGCAAAACAGTATACTATACAATGTTAAGAGTTAGTATAAATTTTCTTATGTATTTTTAATATAACTTTTCTTATGTTTGACATACAGCTCAACTAATTTTAGAGATGATGAAACACGATATTAGACTGGTACAAGTCCAATTAGGCTTGCCGTTTTTCTTTGTTTTTAATAGATGTCGATGGGATTTTTTTTATTCAGAGATGTCCATGGGATTATGCTAAATTGATAAATATTTTGATTTTTACACAGTGTTGTAGGTTAGACAAAAAAGAATGTTTTATAATTGTTGAGTAATAAATATTTATACTTTTATTCAATACCACGTTTATTTTATTTGATTCTATAATAATACATAATAAATAAGTATATGTACACAGTTCAAAGTAAAACAATTAAAACTTAAACTTTGAGTCCATCAATTAAAAATTATCTACTATTAGTTTTTATAAAATAAAAAAGTCTCATATGTTAACAAGAAAGAAATTCATGTATCTTAAAAATAAAATTCCTATATCAGTATCACATTTAAAGTAAAATATATTTTTTTAAATTTTATTTTGAGTCTTACTCATCGATAGATCAATCCTATCTTTACACAGGAATTATCTTTGTATACAGCCAGGGGAGTATACAGAAACAGTTTGGTATAGGAGTGGGGTAATGTTTTAGAAAAGACTTTCTCTGTTTCTTAACTTTGGGTTGAAGAGGATAGGATTTTTTGAAGGGTGGGAATCCCTTTTACTCATATCCTCTTAATTAGGGGTGAAACTGAGTGAGTGGTTCAATGGACTCTATAATCTAATTCATTTAAGATTTGGTTTAAGTCAACTTAGCAAAAATGTATACTCAAATTTTTTAAAAAGTCTTTTTAGTCAAATAAGTCGGGATATTATGAGTCTTAAGAAAAAACTATTTAGTTTGATAAATTGATCCATTTAGCAACAATTTTTTAATAAATATATTATTATTAATATGATATATAATATTAAAATTATTTTAATAAAATTACAAAATTATTTTAATGATTTGATAATTTGAATCATTTTAATGTTTAAAATTAGTTAATTTCCATGAGCATAAATGAGTAATAAGAACAAGAGTTTGAAAAGTTTTGGTAGTCTTTTCACGTGTAATGTTTGTAGGTAAGTTTAATTTTAATCACATTTTATTATTTAAAGTTTTCTTCTGTTTTTAACGAAATACTTTGGATTGATTAAAGAAAAAAATATTTTTTATACTTCTTAATATGAAACTGAATGGACCAACGGGACATACAAGCTTATATAAAGGCCAAACTCTGCCTAAAAAGTAGGCTTTGTGACATGTTCAAGTTTGAGTCATAAAAATATTAAACAGATCATACCAGGGCATAGGTATGATTTGATCCAGTCCAATCCATTTTCACTCTCTTGTTGATGAATATTTTAGTTGCTCATAAAAAAATATAGTAAATATTTTAATAGTATACGTTTTTTTTTAAAACAAATGAAATGCATTCAAATAACGTACTTGAAAAGAGTTTTATCTCACCTGTCTTAGTTTAAAAAATTGAGATTTAATGTGATTTTTAAATCCAGAAAGTCTAAGGGAAAAAAAAAGGATGGAAAGAAAAACCATGGGCCGCGAAACTTGCATCCAATTCATCTACGCAGCAGTGCAGGAGTCATAATCCAAAACGAGTCTATACTCTATAACAACGAATAAGTTAGGAAATAAATGCAGAAAATCACAAGTGGATCGAGAGTGGAAAATGTGAAATTTCTTTACTTGCTTATTACAAATAATATTGGAAACCTCCAATACATCAGCATCAAACATGAGGAAAGCACCAGATACATAACGCTGTCTCTCAGAAAAGCAAGAAAACTGAAACTAGCTACTAGTTGAGTATAACAATAATAGTTTGACTCGTACCTACGTGGAACAATCAGACATCAGTTTGGAATTTAATGGGCTACGTGGAAAAATATTTATTTTCAAAAGTAGTTTCTTTCAAGTTAAGAGATACAAAAGAAAACAAAAACATGACATTTTTTTTATTATATTGTATGTATGAAATATTTATTGACTTCATTGATATAACTCTTAGTTGGATTTTCTCTCCTCTCCACATTTTTTTAACCACAACACCGGAGCCTAAAAAGATCCAATCAACATCTAATTTCAATCTATCAAAATGTAAAGTTATTCACCATGGAATTATAACCTTTAATATGCTTCAAAATCTAAAGTGAATGTTAACCCCGCCTAAACTTTAGCTCTCGTGGAATTATAATCTTTAAAATGCTCCAAACATTTATTCTGACATAAAGATGTCCCTCCATTTTAATTTTTAGCGTAATCAACGAATCAATTATACAATAAATTAATGTATTATTAACAAAATTTAGTGACAAAAATTCCCTTTTCGTCATTGGTATTAGCGTCACAAAAGTTTAGTGACAAAATTTTCAAAATGACATAATCTTTTTTGTTATTAATTAATGTTAGTATTTCTGTGGGGAGGAGAATAAATTTTTAGTGTCTCTCTATACCTACAACCAACATGATCAAAACTCTTATATTCATATTGATGAAATTAATATGTTCGTTAGACTTTAAAGTTAAATATTGATCAAAATATGTGGATTCATTCATTCATTTTTAAAAAATACCATGTTCTTCCAATTTAAGAAAAAATAACCAATTTACATGTTTTTTAAAAGTTTAAAGAACGTTTCACCGAAAATATATGACTAAAAACACATGTTAAATTTCATTCTTATATGCTCGGTCTCGGATGCTCCCCTCTTGTTTGGTGTGGAACAGGAGATTCTTGTTGTAACTCATAATTTATTCTTTTTGGACATATGCATGGATTTTTTTTTTATTAAAATATAAAAATACCCAGAACACGTATACGTATAGACAAAAAACGAATAAGAAATAATGTACCAAACAAAACAAGGAAGCAATGCAGGGTGCTAGTGTCATTTTCAGAGGGTTATAACTAACGAAAACGTCCACGCGATAGATTGGAGGGAGCTATGTAATCTATGTTCCACTCAGAGACTAGAACCAATTAGATTGCACCCATGTTCGAAAATATACAAAAAAATGTCTGCCAAGTTGATCTCTTGGATGAATAACATCCGTTTAAGCTTTTCTTTCTCCCTTTTGTTTTTTCAATAATCGACCGTTTAAGCTTGCATCTATGCATATCAAATCAATATCCATATGGTGAAAGTGAAACAAGTGGAGATAGATTGTAGCAAGAAATGGTTTTAACTTTAATGGACAGTTCATTTCCCACTAATTCAATCATCATAACTGCCGAAGCAGCGTGACATTCAACAATCTAATATGATTATTAGTCACGAAGCTAGCCGTGCGTGACACATATCCTAAGAATCAAATTTATATTATTTTATTTTATTGGTAAAACTTAAGTGCAATATTTTCTTTACTTTTTAACTATAATTAGAAGCTTCTCTCTTATAATCAATACTGATTTCTAATGTTAATTTTTATTAGACGAGTTACAAAAATAAAATTTAGAATTTGATTGAAGAATAAAGTTAAAATAATTACCAATTAAGAGCACATACAAATTGAAGAACCCTCCATTTAAAAAAATTAAAATTCAACAGCCCAATTGAAAAGAAAACTTCAAAGACCTAATTAAAAACGTAGCCTAATACTTAGAACTTTTTTAAAGTAATTTAACATAAAATTATACATGTCCTGCCAAGGAAACAATAAAGCCTTAGTTATATGCAAATGTTGGTTTAAAATTTTACACTATAATTTAATCATAAAATATTATATATAATAAGTTCATTAATTTTTATAATAATAACTTTAAAATTCATATTAATGATGATTTTTCATTAAATGTCACCGAATAAGTTTTTACACTTATAATGCATACCCATCAAAGTAAAAAACCCAAAGGTTAGTATAGTGATGAAACTCAAAAGTTGATATAGTGTTGTAAGGTTATGTTGTATTCACAAAAGTGAGAACGATTTATTTAACGAGAAAATTCGTGTTCGGTTTTTACCATAGTCAAACCTAGGATAAAAAAAAAAGTACACTAAAAAAATAATATAAACGCTTAATTGTAAACTAATACTTTGAAATATTAATTAAAATAATAAAAATAATTAAAAATTATTTTGATCACGCCAAATTGTAGATACTAAGGAATAAAAATAAAATATTTTTTATTAAGAAATACTATATTAAAATTATAAAAAATTTATTTGGTTAATTTAAATAATTTTCATTTTTATTTTTTCATTAGAATCTGAATAATGATTATTCATTTTTTTACAAATAAGGTAAAAAAAAGAATGGCTAAATAGTTAGGGGTGAATACTCGACGTTTGTATTTTTTGCTATTTTTAATATTTGAAGTTTGTATTATTTTTTTTAATTTTAGTCTCTTTAAGATTTTAACATTTTTATTTATAATTTTCATAAATTTATACTTACAGGAACCAAAAATTAAAAGAATACAAATTTGTAGGAACAAAAAATATTACAAAAGATCAAAAGTAAAAAAGTAAAAACTGACGAGGAATAAAATTAAAAAAATACAGTACGAAACTAAAAATAAAAAAAATAACGTTAACTTACTTAAGTCAAAAACTTATTATCAAAGCCCAGTTTTTATTTTTATTAGTATGTCAGATATCAAAGCCCAGTTTACATTTTTATCTGCAAGGCGACTACGCTACATGAATGGCTAAGGGAAGCCCAACCCAAAGAGTTCGTATCACATTCCACTTAGCATAACGTTGCGACGATTCCTTATTAAGACATTTTTTACAGGTTAATCCCCAAACAAGGGATTTTGAATTTGAAATACTCCCGCTCCCGTCTCCATATATTTGCGAACCCTTTTTCTTTGTGAAAGAGCCGTTAGCAGAGAATCCAGAAGGCGAAGAAGAAGAAACGAGAGAGCAAGAAGGAAATGGCGACCAACATTGGGATCATGGATGCCGCTTACTTCGTCGGCAGATCTGAGATTCTTTCTTGGATCAACTCCACTCTGCAACTCAATCTCTCCAAAGTCGAAGAGGTTTTATTTTCGATCCTATTTCTCCATTTAGCTTTACTTTCCGATCGATGATTTCTTACTAGATCTTCTCTTTTCTTGGATCGTTATACTCTCAGGCATGTTCCGGCGCGGTTCACTGCCAGCTTCTCGATGCCACTTATCCAGGGATCGTGCCTATGCACAAGGTCAATTTCGACGCCAAGAGCGAGTACGAGATGATTCAGAACTACAAGGTCCTTCAAGATGTCTTCAACAAACTCAAAATCACCAAGGTAACACCCTCCCTCTCTTGTATTTTAATTTTGTGTCTGTTATTTCTTTAATTTTGGACGATCTTGAATTCAATTACTGAATTGCTCGTTGTGTTTCGCAGCACATCGAGGTCAGCAAGCTGGTGAAAGGAAGGCCACTGGATAACCTCGAGTTCATGCAATGGATGAAACGATACTGCGATTCTGTCAATTCCGGCCTTCAGCACAAGTAATACTATTAATCCTAATATAATTTCATTTCATTCGCATACATTTGTCGTTGCAGATTTCTCTTTGTTTTAAAATTCCCTGAAATTAACTTTTTCGCGTTGAATAGTTGTTTTCAATTGGAAGTTAGGGTTTAAGATTGAAATTCAAACGTCATCAAGAAAATTTTGTTACCTTTGAATTCTGTAGTTTAATTTTATGAATTTGATATTGGTGATGAGTAATTTTTGAATTAAATATTGGATGCTGAATGGTTGTAGTTATAATCCTCTGGAGAGGAGAGAGGTTAGCAAAGGTGGAAGAGAAACTAGCAAGAAATCTGCAAACTCGCAAGCCTCAACGAAGGGTTCTACTGCACAGAGACCTCAGTCTTCTCATAATTCTCGAAGAAATGAGGTTTCTAATGCAAACCCTACAAATCAGGCTGCAAAGGTTGCGAGAGCAGCACCTTCTGCTGGAAACCCTGCCTTTGAAGAAAAGGTATTTTTGTTTTCACGTCGAAAGAATTATCAAATGAATAATTAAAGTATATTGCTCTTACAGTTGAAGTCGATGCAGATAACAGAGTTGAAGTTGTCGATTGATAGCCTTGAGAAGGAACGGGATTTCTACTTTGGAAAGCTGAGAGATATTGAGATACTGTGCCAGACTCCTGAGATAGAACACTCACCGGTACTGTGCTTTCAGAGTTTATTCTTTGATTAGTGACTGTTAGTATCTATTAGTATTAGGTAATGATCATATGCGATTATATTGGTTGTTTGTGTGCAGATTGTTGCTGCGATACAGAAGATATTATATGCTACAGATGACAATGGAACGGCTGTGGCTGAAGCTCAAGCTATGATTTCTGTTGGTCGTAAGGGAATAGAGGGATTGAGCCCCATTGCTGAGGTTTCGGAGGAGAAGAGCTGTTCAGAAACTCACAAGAGAAAGAATATTGCCAACATTGATTTTGATGTTGCTGGGCTCGCAACGTTGTCTCCCAGACAGAGGCTTTCTGATGTTTCAGATGTTCATTGTAGCGAGTCACCTCTTATGACTTGTTAGGGATCACATTCTGTTGTTAATTCAATTAGCAACTTGTTAAAGCTGTTTTTTGGTCACAGTAATTCCTGTTTCATGTGTGAATTGACAGCGATATTCATAATAGGGGTTTTTAGGGAGACTATTCTGTTATCAAGGTATCAGTATCAGCCCAGATAAATGTAACCAGATATATTTTGCCTTTATAGAATTTGCTGTTGTCTCAACAATGTTTCTGAATCCAGTCACGTAATATCTGGCTAGTGCTTTGATTAGCACTATTTCATTTTCAGCATTTTTTAATTATGTGATGATAAAATCAAATCATTTACAATTCAGGGAAAGTTAGATATCGGAATTTGTAATTAATTCCTGGATTGAAGTCATGTTTCTGATTCCAGTCATGTAATTTCTGGCTTGTGCTTTGATTAGCACTATTCCATTTTCAGCAATTTTTTCATGTGATGACCAAATCATTTACAGTTCAAGGCAAATTACATATCGGATTCTTAATTAATTTCTGAATTGAAAACATGACTTGGCATCAAGACCAAAACCAAGTCTTTTTTTTTAAAATAAGTTTTAAAAGACTAATTTTGATCAAATCTTTTAGGACCAAAACTACGGTTTTAAAAATACAGAGAATAAGGCTGGCCACGGTTGCATTTGTCATTTTTTTTGTTGATATTGAGCACGTGTTCAAAAACAAAAAACAATTTTTTAAATATGATTTTCTTGAAGAATTCCTTTAATCTTTATTATTACAGTGAAATGTGTTTTTTTCCTTGAAAATTTGGTCAAAATTAGTCTTAGTTCTTGCATTATTGAAACTATATGGTTTTGGTCATTAATATTTAGTCAAAATGGATATTTTATTTTAAAAAAACTTAGTTTTAGTCCTTGATGTCAACCAATTTCGTCTAATTTAAAAATTAGGGGAACAAAACCAAGAAAAATAAAATTTAATGAATAAAACGAAATGTAATGGATTTTCTGATGATAAAAACATATTTAATCCCTCAAAGTGTTAAAATTATCCTAAATGTTTATTATTACTTCGAATGGGAGGGCATGTAATGCGGTAACATGCGGGGTGTGTTAGAGGCCCTTTTCCTCCGCCTTCGTTGTCGTCATTTCTCCTAGACTTGGTCTATAATCCTCGACTCTCCTTAAAAACACCTAACCTAAATTTTGTGTTTTTCGGGGAGAGACAAAAACTAGAAAAAGAGCGTGATTATACTGTCTAATTTCGATTACAAATCACCTCAGGTTCAGGGGAAGTAATCACATTTTCTAATTTGCTTGGTTAAGATGAACGAACAAGCTAAGAAGGTTAGTGTAACTCCAGCCATTCATTTCCCTATATTGTTATTTAATTATTAGTGAATCTGTATAAATTCTTGTGTCAGAATGAAATTGTGAATGCACAAAATGGCATGGAAAAGAAGGTGGAAACTGTGGATTATCGATCTTCAGCAGGGCAAGGGCAAGGGCAAGAAGAGAGGAACGTGCAGGTAATTCACCATCCTCATTCGACCAACACCAGTGGTGGTGTACTTGCTGGTGCTGCTGCTGCTGTTGCATCCACTCTACAGTCTGCCAAGGATGCCATCTCCAAAAAATAGTGTAATTTTATAATGTTCTTGGATCAATTTGTTTAGCCAAGGATATATAGGTTTAGCCAATAATGTAATTTTCTTATATTGCTATTGCTAGTTGTCCCCTATAGGCACAAAGACATGGACAAACTAGTGTCAATGATGTATTAATAATCGAATTGATCCCATAAATCCTTGTTTTACTTTTGTAATAGAAAAGGCTGATTCTTCAAATTCCTTCTTTCATCTTCGTAACTTCACCATAAAATATCCAAATTAACAAAACAAGCGGGTTGTGCTTTTGCTTTGCGTCTCCGCAGCATGCTATATATTCGATTGCTTTGGTTTGACGCTAATGGAACTTCTGTACCGTGCGATCCGAATCTTACATATGGGACACGAAAAATCATATCACATCACATGATCACTTTTGCATGAAGGGGTGTGAGAAAATCGTAATTTCCTTTTTATTTTTTTATGAATAAATGTTACTAGTTAATTGTTAATATTTTATCAAAGGAAATACTTTTTCATTCATCTTTTTTTTCTTTTATTACCAAATCAATCTTGTAACGCTAAATGTTTTCAAATGGCATGCCCATCTATCATTTTATTCTCTCAGCAATCAACATGTGAATCCTATTCTCACTTTCTCTTAGTGCAGTATTGATGCCTGGTGTTATTTTCTGGTTACATGTACCAACAACAGATTATGTTTTAAGTTTCCCCTGCTTCTCAACAGAAAAATTACATTTTTTCAGGTAGTCATACCTTCCTCTTCTTTCATCACAGTTTGCAAAAAGAAAAAACAGAAAAGAATTCCAAGGGTTCGATATTTTGGTATGAAAAAAATTCTTAAGTAAATTTTCTTTTTCATTTTCCATGGTTTTACTTTTAGGTTGTTTTTTCAGCTTAAATTTTGGTTGAACCAGAGGCAACAATGGGTTTGACGGTGTCACGGCTATTGAGATTGTTTTATGCAAGGAGAGAAATGAGGATTCTGATGGTGGGTCTTGATGCTGCTGGGAAAACAACAATACTCTACAAACTGAAGCTTGGAGAAATCGTCACTACAATACCCACAATAGGTTCCAACTAGTCACCATATTTTTCCATGCGTTCTTTAAGCCATCGTTTTCGTTTATAAGCAGTTCCTAACTCTCTCGGCATTTAATATATTGAATTTTGGTAGTTCTGCGTGGTGCTACTTGAATTCGTACTAGTTATAGTATCATGTGTCTTCTACGCAGATTAGGACTCTAATTTTGTACTTGTACTGTTAGTGGTCACATGATTATTTAAAAAACCTATATATATAGTTATCTTTTAATTTTAACGATTCCAATATGATTATTTTGTACAATACGAGTGCCAAATGAAAATGATTGAAATTTTGTACATATACCTTCGATGGATTAGGCTTCAATGTGGAGACTGTTGAGTACAAAAATGTCAGCTTCACCGTCTGGGATGTGGGAGGACAGGACAAGGTATTTGTGATTTTCTGGCCACATCTTAATTTATTAATTAGGGATGAAGCTTTGAGTGTCTGCTTGTTAAGTATTTGAGCTCCATTTGAAATCCGTTGCTTTACAAATTTATTTGCTAGAGTATTATATTTATGGGTATATTAGTATATGATAACATTCCTGCACATGCTACTCAAACTACTTTAATCTGATTATATGCCAAATTCTGTGCAGATTCGACCATTGTGGAGACACTACTTTCAGAATACACAAGGTCTTATCTTTGTGGTAGATAGTAACGATAGGGAAAGAATTTTAGAAGCCAGGGATGAGTTACATAGAATGTTGAGTGAGGTTAGTAATTTTTCATATTTAGTAATTTTTTAATTTCCATAGACTTTGAATCATGGTTAAATTTTTATCCACTGTGCACTCCAAATTTTTAAAAAATCAAGCTTTGGCTTTCGACATAAAGGTAAAATAATGTTGCAATCATCTTGATAATCATGAGCATTGCAGGATGAACTTCGTGACGCTACAGTATTGGTATTTGCCAATAAGCAAGATCTTCCAAATGCTTTAAGTGTTGCGGAAATTACAGATAAACTCGGTTTACATTCACTTCGCCTGCGTCGCTGGTATGTCACATTTCAAATACAAAAAGTTATCATTCGAAACTCTAAAATGATGCTTGATTTAATTGTTTATTTTTGTTTTTATTTTCAAATTTTTAAGATTTAAAAAATATGTATCGAAAATAAAATACTTTTAAGGTGTGATTGTGTTTTCACTTCTTTAATAAAGATGGAAAACATTGATTTGCTATTTTCGGTTTTAAGTCTATTTTTTAAAATATTTATTAAAGAAAATGTTTTCTTAATTTTAAAGAAACATATTTTCAGTCTTATTTTTTATTTTCTTAATAAATAAAAACCGAAAAAACTGAAATCAAACGCCACCTAAGACCTTGATTTATAATTAAAACACATAACAATCTAGATTTGAGATTTTGAGTTCAAGATACCCTCAATGAGCTATTTACCTTATATCTCGACAAATAAGTATTAACGACGTGAAAATAATTAATGTCTAACTTATTCTAGCTATTTTTTGGTTGATGAAGGTACATCCAACCAACTTGTGCTACGTCCGGCCAAGGACTCTATGAGGGGCTAGATTGGTTATCTAGTCACATAGCTAACAAGACAAGATGAACCAAGCTCTGATTGCGTTTCTGATCTTCGATTGAATACTGAGACTATTATATATTATGTACAATATCTCGTTTGTTTATAGGCATAAATGAGTGGTATCTGTTATTTGAAGTTTGAACCATCTATAATAATATCAATCACTGTATATGATATAAGTACATAAACTCTGAGGAGTATTATGTACACGTTACACCCCGCTTCAGTATTTAATAATATTAAGAGAAATATAACAGTATATCCTTTAACACGCTATTTTGAATACATTATTTATTATTGGTTATTGAAAATCATAAATTCATGTGGATCTCACCTCTCATTTAATGTCTCTCTTCTGATTTTTGTAATTTTTAATAATTTTTAACTAACAATGTGTGTTAAGAGAAATGTGCTTCTAGTACTTTTTTATTATTAAATGGCTTATGTATGTATAGAGCAGCAAATGTAGACTACTCTAGTGTAAAAGACAAGAATGAAAAATTATGACAATGTAATTAAGAAAAAAACAAGAAAATCATTTTTATTTTGTTTGTCTGTTACAGAGTTTCTCTGGCGGAAAGCCTTGCCAACGAAATATATAGATTTCATCAACAGTTCCATGCATAAATTTGGAATGAAATATAAATAACACGTCTTTAGCTTGAACATCGTATTTTTGTTAAAGATGTAATATGAAATCATTCACGTGTTTTTACCTAATAGCTAGCCTTCACTATTTTAACAAAAACTCAATATCAGCACGATAGAAGGACATTTGCATTATTTAGGCTTCGAAGCTAGATGCTAGGGTTTGTTAAAGCCGTAACAAATCATTCATGACGTGTCTTCGTTTAACTTAAGATTTTTGTGGTCCCTAGAAAAAGCATCTTGAAAATAATTAATGACTAGCATATAGACTTTTTTAGCTTATTTCACGAAGATTCCTTGTGAAACTTACAATATAAGCTCTGATCATGTGATAAGCTTGTTAACTAAGTGTTTAATTAAATTATTTATCCAAACATTATAATTAGATTGTGATAACTTTAGCTTTTACATAATTGATCTAACATAGACTAATTAGGAACAAGATCCGGTTGGCCTTTCAATTTTCAGTTAAAAATTTGTTTGATTTACGAAAATATGAACTGTTTTCATTTTATTTTAAAAATAATTATAAAAATGTCATCATACTTTTACTTTATTTCTTATTTGTAAAGATTTATATGGAAAATGGTAATAACAACTTTAAGGTGACATGGTTACCGTGTAGATTTTGATAATTTACTTTATATAAGCAAACTAATAGCTTGCTGTAAAAGTGTTTCTTGCCGTGTTCATTTCCCTATAACTTAGCCTGATAATTAAGCCGCTAGACTACACATCTACTCCAAATAGCATGCAAAGCTAAGAAGGCAAATGCCCTAAAACAGGTAGATTATGACTGCCCAAACAAAATTGGTTTACATAAATTTGGCACTTTTTACCAAAATCACAATGCACCTAATATTACTTGCATGAATTGCATGCTGGCTCCTTATTAGCTTTTGATGCTAGGTAGCAACTTTAATTTGATATCATTGTGCACATCTTCTGTCTCTTGGTTGTACATCAGAATCCTTTTCATACCTGTGGTCCCTACACCATACAACTTTACTACTAAGCCGCGAGAGTCACATAACATAAGTTAATAGACTATCTACAAAATTATACTATCGTAGCTCCCAAATAGAGTACAACCATGTCATAATCTTCTTGTTTCTGGTATGGTAAAAAATCTGAAAAAAAGAATTCTATTTACGAAACTATTAAGTATGAACCCTGCCGCCTAAGGAAATTATGTTATCAATTGATCAAGACAACCTAAGTTTATGGTTTCCTAGCTTCTGTAAAGTTTAAGAAAACACTGCATGCATTGCAATTGCCAAATTTCAATCTGAAACAGATTCATCATGTGTTCTAGAATTATTGCTCGGCCGCGATATAGCTGTCACTTTGAAAATCTTATGCCGTGGATTAAAAAACATCATAACTATGGCATGATGCAACCGCAACATATAATTGACCAGTGACCATAACTCAGTTAAAAAAGGTAAAGAAACGGCACCGCAGGGGTAACAAAGCCACGCCCTATCCCCCTATGTCAAAAGTTTGTCATTTTCAAATATTTCTTCCTCTGATGACCGGTCTTCCCTTGATCATTTTACCTTTTTCTGCGTGCATGTTTTCTTTTATTCTGTGCAATGCAATACCTATATTATCAGTTTTCAAACATAAAAGTCACACACAACTCCTAAAAGCTCAGAGAGAGAGAGGATTCATCTTTCCAAAAATTTCTCCATCACGTCTCACCCATAACCTATATTAAGGTCTTGCTCGTAGCAGCTATAAAGTTCATCTTCATAATTATTGATTATTCAATTCACTCTTTTCCTATACATAGCGTGCAAAATGCATTTTCTATTTCGATCTATTTACCTTATAGTGACAAGTGCTCAAAACAGGCATGATTAAATTTCAACAACCAATTTTTAGTTAACCAGAAGAAATTAAATTTTGATAAGACAACAGACATAGTGTTCATAATATGGACTCTGCGTTTTCAGTTACTACTTTAATATGGTAGTGACAGCAAACTTTGCATTAAATATGCAACCACAGACACTTAATTGCTTAAAGTCCCATGTTCATACTTAATGTCAAACGGGGGGAAAAAAGTTTGATCTGACTCGAAACATTCATACAGTTTGAATTGTAATTTTTTCCTCCAGTAGTTAACAAGAAAAGAGCTATATATTCATGAAATAGAATGTAGAAATGAAATTTGTTAAAGTCCCATGTTCATACTTAATGTCAAACAGGAAAAACAGAAGTTTGATATGACTATTGAAACATCCATACATTTTGAATTGTAATTTTTCTCTCCAATAATTGACAAGAAAAAGAGCTATATATTCACGAAATAGAATGTAGAACTAAGAGCCCAGTTTAGTAACGAAAAAATTAGTCCAAATGTCCAGAAATAGGGATGACTCAAATGGAACCAAATTATACTATATCCATTCCAATGGTTAGTGTTGTCCATATATGAATTTCGACCAAGCCAACAAAAACCCTGACCAAGGAGTTAAAATCAAAGCTTTTCAATTCAGAGCATAGGCTTAGTATCTAATTCAGAAAAAGGAAATGATTCCCGCATATTGAGATAACTGAAAGCATAAATAGATTGGCAAATTTGGTATGTTATAGGGAAAATAGGGTTCCCCATACGTATTCATTTTAGAAACCATGAGTATCTCCCGGAGGAATACAAATAAGACTTGATATCGGGTCTAGTTTGACCACTTACAAGAGTTTCATTTATTTATCTAACGCATCACTAAAGAGTAAAGACATTACACCCATCTTTGTTTATCTGTTAACCTCCATGTGTAGTTCCTGTTCTGTACTAACAGGGGGAGATTGGAAGATAACAAAGAAACAAAGGAAATCTCTTGACTGTGCTTATTGGCGTGTAACAGAACTTGTACTGGACACTTAACACAGGTAAAACTACATTCATGTTTCTACTCAGTATCAGATCCTTGTTCCACTTAAAAAACAAAGTGAAGGAATGGAGTCTCTCTGCCTCGTTCATTTTTCAAATGTTCACCCAGCTATCTTTAAACTAAGAACACAATGCAGTTCACCTCCATAACATAACTCCCGGATATCTTCATGCGGTTCCATATAAACCTACCATGTTTTAAGGATGGAAAAAACTTAAATGCAGTTCCTTAGATACTGTTGGTGTTGTTCTTCAATCAAATTTAGAGGTTACACTGCTAGAAGACTACCGAGGTGAAACTTCAATTCTGATTGAAAATCAGCAACAAGAAACTGTATATAAGTTTTGTTCTTTAAGGAACACTAAGATATGTTATTAACGAGGAGTATTTAGAACATCAATAACCACTCGGTTCACTGAAGGCAACCGCATCTGCTGGTCCTGAGGTTTTCTCCTCTTAAACACTGGCTCAACTGAAGGTGATGCAACTGTCCATGAATCATTTGAACTGTCACAACTGAAAGATGCATCAATGACCCCATCTGGGCTACTACTAGGTTCGGACAAACGCTTGCGCCTTAGATTGTGAATGCCGTTGCTGCAAACGAATAGTCCCAGCATCAATTTGTAGCACTCATTCACTTGTTCCTGTAACATATAGCCACCAAAATCTTCCAATTAGCCAATAAAAATCCGTGGCAGATTTGAACAATTGAAGCTAAAGTGACACACCTCACTAGTTTTAAGTAAACCAAGAAGCTGATTTTGGTACTCCGTGGCATTCAATGGTTCAATCTCTTTAATAATGTGGATCATTATAGCAGCAGCCAGTGTAGAAGGAAGATAACTCATAACCCTTGAATCTGAAAAAATAAAATAATAA
Organism: Glycine tomentella; assembly: GCA_007407185.1. NCBI lineage: Eukaryota > Viridiplantae > Streptophyta > Magnoliopsida > Fabales > Fabaceae > Glycine > Glycine tomentella. The sequence continues at coordinate 733,844 of PYAF01002586.1, forward strand.
TAATAAAAAGATTAAAAAAAAAAAAATCGAACCTGGTAAATTTCACTTTAATATGAATGTCTTGTTTTATATGTATCTCATTTATTAGCATTGCTATTAGTCTATTACTTACCCGCAATGACAGAGAGAAGAAGACGTTGGCACCTACACAGAAACTCCGAATGCAAGTGGCGCTTTAAATCAAGCCTAGCGAGGAAGTGTTGAAAGAAAGAAATTGGGGTGACAGGGTTCATTTTCCATTCGAGAGTGGACAAGACTAGGAGCTCCATTCTCTGTATAGTCTTTGCTTCAAACAAGAATTTCGATTCCCCCACCTAATCAATTTTTTTTTTTTTTAAAAAAAGAAAACTTCCACGATGAAACACGAGAAACAAACAACATGGGACATTAGCAAAGAGCGATATTGGAAAACGTACTTGGAAGTCGAAAAGAGGTGGCACTCGTGTCTCCTCCACTTTGGCGGCAAGAGAGACGCAAGCAAGTGCGGCAAGGTGAGTCATCCATGGTTTTTGTTCGCTCTGAAACCTTAGGGTGGTGACGAACCTGTCGAAGTAGTTAACGGCGAGAACGGTGGTGGGAGGAGCGAAGCCGTGGAAGTTAGAGACTGTCGAAATCCAACGTACGACGTCGTGGCGAGGGGAGAGAGTGGAATGCGTGGCGCACTGTTTGGAGAGTAGAGAGAGAAGGTGGTCGTGTCGGTGGTTGTCGGGAAAAGTGAAAGGTGAAGGTGAAGGTGGAGTGAGAGTTTGAGAATGTGGTTGAGGCATGGTGTTGGTGGTTCAAAGAAAAGAAGGGAAGAGAATAATAGAGATAATTGGTTTATGATAGAGAGGAAGCCATTTACATACTGACGCAGATAATAGTCAGAGTCAGTACCCAAAACAAACAAATAAATCTGTGCTATGTCTTTTTCTTTTTCACCCGCCTTCTCCTTTTGCTGTCTGTCACATTCTTCCCGCCTTTCCTAATTCCTTAAAATGTTTTCGATAATTGTTAGTGCTGTTTTTTCAATCATTTTGTTTAAATTTATTTATTAAAATAAATATTTATATTGATAAATAAATATTTTATTTTTATTTATAGCATAATTTAAAAAGCTGGTATGACACTGGAATATTTGATAAGTTGTTAAATTGGTGAGTAATCAATCGACTCACATGATCGGATCGGGTCTATAATAAAAATTACAAATTTTTTATATATATTAAAATATTTCAAAATAACATTACAAATTAATATGATTGCATAACATAGATAATTAGATATCAAAGTATTCAAAAAATATCATTGTCCAAGTTCATACAAATTAGTAACAAAGATCACAAACATAAATAAATAGTTAAATAAGTTTAAGTTCAACATATGTTCCTAATGTCCAATGTCTAATATAATATCTATGTGTATTCACAATTGTCCAATATTTTTTTGGTGTTGGGACATATTCTCCAATTAGCTCATATTTTTCCAGTACAATATCTAGTTCAACAATGGTACTTATCATGATCACAACAAATTAGACAAACCAAAACATCAACTAACCTCTTATATGAAAAGAAATTCAGTTTATAATCACAAGCAAAACTGTCTCGCACCGAGCAAAACAACACTCAATCCATTTCACAATAATAAAAACCAACAAAAGCACAACAAAATAACTTTTTCCTTTCATGAAACCCTACAACCATCACAAAAACAGTCACTCATGTTTCAAAATTTTTTCTCTTAACACATTGAAATTCACAAGTCTTTAAAAACACAAACAAAATATAACAACACACAAGTCAAAAAAATGACATTAAAAAGATTTTTTTAAAAAAAAAATAAGTTATCCGATCTGGGTTGACAAGTCAACAGTTTGAACACAAACCCGGGTCAAAAGCACACTCAATCGAACATGAGATCCAACCCATACCAAACATTGGATTACGATTCGACCGATCAGTTCGAGTCTTAAAATTTTGATTTTTAGTGTAATTATCTAAATTATTTCTATTTAAAAATAAAAAACTTTTTACTTATTTTAAGAAAATAATCATGTTTACTTCTTAAAAAATCACTTACTTTTAAACCTATAATCTAAAGACTAATAACATGAATTAAAAAGCTGAAATGTTTACTTATTTATTTATTACAAGTGTAATTTTATTTGAAAAATAATTAAGAATTTCCATCTCCCAAAAAAAACAATAAATAAACCAAATCATTTTCCATTTTTCCTTATATATATGAGAAATGGAAAACTAACCTATAAAATCATTTCATTTTCTATTTCTTTTCTTTTCTTTCTTTTAATTTTTCCTTTAAATCAAACATACCATTAGTTGCACGGTGCTATAAGTTAACATAAATTTATTTACTTTAAGTTGACTTTTGAAAATGATGATTATGTGATTTAAAAACTCTTTTAAAAAGTTATTAAAAGGCAAATATTTTGTTTAAGCTAAATTGAGTGTGTCAATTAAACATCCGGCCAAGGGTAAATCATGATGTGAAGTGGATGATTTTGCTATATATGACGAGTCACCAAAGGAGCTTCAAAAGTTATCGTGCTGTGTTGGATCATTTGGATTCAAATGAAAGAGCAATAAGTGGCCATTATTTTCATTCCACTAGCTAATTACCAAACGTGTTGCCGCAATAGCCACCTGAAGATATTGCAATATAACAGTAAAAAGAAGTAGAGAACTAAAAACAATCACCACCAACCAACACTGCATAATGACTTAAATGACACAATTGAGAATGAGAATATTAGATTCAAATATATAAAATTAAATAATATAAAAACATAAAAATATAAAAATAATAAATTTAAATATATAAAATTAAAAATAATAAAATATAAAAATATTAAATAATTATATATAATGTTTTAAAGTGAAGAAATACATCTGCCCTATACTATACATCCGTCACTCAACACCAAGAATGCGTGCTTAACCCACACACGCAAGATCTTTATCAATTGTGATCGCATTAATAATATTCCTCAATCATAACTTTGACCGAATGGAAAGGGCACAAGATCAAAGAGGACAAATGTCACAAACTTTTAGATAAATTCATAGTACTGTATACTAAGTTAATCAACATTACATGTGGTATACAAAATAAATTTTGAATGAAATCTCAATGGTAAAGTAGAGTTTGTTTTAAAATAAAGGCTCAGATATTTTTTAGTTCTTACGATGAGTGAATTTTGATTTTAATCTATGTAAAAAATTATGTGTTTCATCTCCTTAAAATTGATAATCATTATTTTTTTTTTCTTATAACTACTTATTTATATATTCAATGAAAGGTCAAGTAACTATCTTAAATGACGCCCACTATTATTTGTGACATAATGTTAGCATGTAACACATTAAAAAAAATTATAACCCATAAAACAAATGTTCTTTATCTATTTTAAAATGAATGTTAGGGGACCAAAAATAATGATTTCAATTTTTTAAGAGATGAAAATTAAAGAAAAATATTTTATGTCAAAATCAAAATCAATTTATTTTATACAAACAAAGTCGAAAATAGCATTGGAAATCTTGTGCTATATGGTTTTCAATTGTTAGACATGTATTTGAAGGTTATAATTCCTAATTAAGGGCATTTCCATCAACAATCAATTCTCTAGATGTTAAACACGTTTCAATGTAAAATTTGTGCTTGGAATTAATATAAGTATACATAATACTTCTCAATTATGTTTAACTGTTAAAATCAATTCTACCTTACTTTAAACAAATGAATAATAGAAAATAAAACAAATGTTTTAGTAATTTATTACTTGGTGTTTAAATAAAAGATCATGAGTTTAATTCTTACCAAAAATCTTTTTTCACAAAAAAAACAAATGAGTATAAATTTTAAAAAAATATAAAACAAAAATAAATGAGTAATAAACACGTCGTTCTGTTTTTTTTTTTTTTAAAGGTGTGGTTGTGGTTTTGTTATGTTTTTTTTTTTACACTCGGTTGTCAAACCCTCAATAAGTACAGAATTTTGGGGTTTGAAGGAGAAAATAAGGGCACAGTTTAAGACTTGCGCAATAGGTTGTGAAGATAGTTTCAAGTTTTGATATTGTTGCTTGGAATTTCGCTTCAATAATAGACTTTAATAATAATAGTACTGATTTTAGCTTTATGCTGGCTCATTATTACTTTTGTTAAAGTTGTAAAAGAATGTTATACTGGGATTATTGCATGCCCTGCAATGGGTTGCTGATTTGAATATATTGTATGTCTCACGTTATTTTTGAAGTGGATTGCAAGAACGTTGTTGACACGATTCACGACCACTGGCAGGATCGCTCTGAAGCTGGTTTAATCATAAGTGATTGTAAAACCATAGAATTGAGTTTATTAGAAGGCAAGCTAATGCAGCTGCTTATACTCTTGCTAGAGTGGCTATTACTAATGATAGTCCATACATTTATCATTATGTCCCACATTGTACTGTTGACATTATCAATAATGAAATAATGAGTTTATCCCTTAAAAAAAATGTGATGTAACAATATAACTTTTTATTAAATCAGCGACTTTGTAACAACAAATAATTTATATTTATCAACTTTTCATGATTATGTTATCAGAGGGAAGGTAACTGATGGGTTTTTTCGCTATATATATTACATTTCATCCATTATTTCCCAATATACATTATTTTGATAAAAAATTCTCAATATACATTGCTGAAAGTTGGAAGTCTGGGTCTCCAAACCCGATTTCTTACTGTACCATTTTTTTAATTTTTTTATCAAAAAATAAAAAATAAAATTTTTAAGGTAGTTAGGAAGTCGGAAATTCACCACCGACTTCCGTACAATTGTTTTTCTATTTTTTAAATGACTTTAATTTTTAATTTTTGAAAATTTTTATTTTTTTTGTTTAATAATTTTTAGTAATATTAAAATTAGTAAATATTAATGTTAAAATAAAAAAAAGGAAAAGTGATGAAAAAAGTAAATAGATTAAAAATAAAATGGATATATAATTATCCTATATTAGTTATATTATATGATAAAATTAAAACATTAAAATAAAAAAAAGGAACATACAAAATGACACCATAAATAAAATACATAAAGAATAATATTTCTTTAAAGAATAATATTTTTCTAAGAAAAAATATATCGTCTAACAGTTTTATCAATAATGCCTCAAAAAATGATAAAAAAATAAAAAAAAAACATGTTTTCGACCCTTAAAATAATGTTTAAGTGGTCATGTTAGCCATTTTTTAAAAAAATTCCAACACATTAAAAAAATGTCTTTCAATTTTTTTTTATAGTTTTCATGTCAAACAACCAAAAAAAATATATCGTCTAACAATTCCATCAACAACGCCCTCAAAAAATGGTCAAAAAACAAAAAAAAAACATGTTTTCGACCCTTAAAATAATGTTTAAGTGGTCATGTTAGCCATTATATCAATAAAATAAAAGTTGAAATAATGACATGTCTTAATCAACATTAAATATCTGACAAATGACCGGAAGCCTTTCTATCCAACAGAACAAATTGTCTTAACATACCTTCATAATTTTTTCTTAGAGAAATATTATCCTTATGTATTTTATTTATGATGTCATTTTGTATGTTCTGTTTTTATGTTATTTTTTGTGGTTTTAATGTTTTAATTTCATCATATAATATAACTGATATATGATAATTATATATCCGTTTTATTTTTAATCTATTTATTTTTTCATCACTTTCCCTTTTTTATTTATTTTAACATTAATATTTACTAATTTTAATATTACTAAAAATTATTAAACTATAAAAAAGTTCAAGAAATAAAAAATAAAAAATTGAAGTCATTTAAAAAATAAAAAAATAACAATACAGAAGTAGGGTGATGAATTCTGGATTTCCTAACTATCTTAAAATTTTATTTTTTTGGTAAAAAAAAAAAAAAGAAGTAAAATGGCACAGTGAGAAGTCGGGGTTGGAGACCCAGACTTCCCACTTTTAGCAGAAAATAGTGTATATTGGAAAATTTTGACCAAAGTAGTGTATATTGAAAAATAATGAATGAAATGTAATGTATATAAGGAAAAAAAAAACCTAACAGATGTGCACATTTTCTTGCAGAAGAGAGGTTTTACGAGTCAATCGTATTGGAGCAACAACCTCCAATTGCTCTGTTTTACGTAATTAAGATACTAGTATTTCATTTTATTTCCCTTTTTTCTGTTTTAATTTTACTAATGTTGCGGAACAGATATGGACTTTTTGGTAAAAGTAAGACCTGTGAAATTTCCGAAAACTCACATTTCACAAGACGGAAACATCACGAGAAAATCTACTAGAAATTTAAAGGTCCATGTATATGAATGGAAAAAGAAAAAGAAAATTGACCTGAAACGTTGAATTGTAAATCATATGGGATTGAATAAACTGCGTATTCTTATTTTCAATTTAATTAACCTCCATTTTCTATCTTTTTCTTTTCTTTTTATTTAAAAAAAAATGTAAAGTGAGACTCCCTGGTGCAGAAAAATAGAAAAGTGGAAAGAAGAAAAAAAGCAAAGTAGAAGGGGCCAGGTCCAAGATGACACGGACACGCAAGCCCATTATCACGTACTTGGGCTGACTCTGATGCATGACTCTATACGCAAATCCCGGCCACGCCCTGTGGTCGCGCGAGTATCACACGCGCCTCCACCCTTAAGTTCCACGCGCTGCTTTCTTTTAAGTTTTAAAATCCTTCCATACCTCTCCGCCGCTTCCTGCACAAACCCTCCCTTCTCCATGGGACAGTCACCGTCCACCTCGACCGCGCCTCCGCCGGACCTTAACCGCCACCAAATTGCCCAGTTACATCCAAACACCGATTCTGATTCCACCGATTACACCCTGCGTCTCTCCGACGATTGCTTGGCCGCAATCTTTCATTTCCTGAACACCGCCGATCGGAAACGGTGCTCTCTGGTCTGCCTCCGGTGGCGCCTTGTCGACGGCCAGAGGCGGCACCGGCTCTCCCTGAACGCACAGCCGGAATTACGAGACTTCGTCCCTTCCCTATTTAACCGCTTCGACTCGGTCACGAAACTCGCTCTACGATGCGACCGAAAGTGCGCGAGCATAAACGACGAGGCTTTGGTTCTGATCTCGCTGCGGTGCAGGAACCTCACGCGCCTGAAGCTGCGCGGGTGCCGCGACATAACGGAACTCGGAATGGCCGGCGTAGGCGACAACTGCAAGGCGCTGAAGAAGCTATCGTGCGCGTCGTGCATGTTCGGCGCAAAGGGAATCGCGGCGGTGCTCGATCGATGCTTTACTTTGGAAGATCTAACGCTGAAGCGGCTTCGTGGGGCCCACCACATCACCGACATGGCGGTTGGTGCCGCGGCTTCGTTGAAATCTATATGCCTGAAGGAGCTCGTTAACGGGCAAAGCTTTGCGCCGCTTTTGATTGGTTCGAAGAAGCTTCGAACGTTGAAGGTTATTGGGTGCACGGGGGATTGGGATGAGACTCTGGTTAGGGTTGGGTGTTTCAACAATGGGTTGGTTGAGGTTCACTTGGAGAAGCTTCAGGTTACCGATGTGGGACTTGTTGCCGTGTCTAAATGTTTAGGGTTGAACACTTTGCACGTTGTGAAAACCGCTGAGTGCTCCGATGTGGGGCTTTGTGCGGTTGCGGAAAGGTGTAGGTTATTGAGGAAGGTTCACATTGATGGGTGGAGGTATAATAGGATTGGTGATGATGGGTTGGTTGCGATTGCCAAATACTGTCTTAACTTGCAGGAGCTTGTGTTGATCGGTGTTTATCCCACTTTTTCGAGCTTGGCGGCGATTGCGTCTAATTGCGTTAATCTGGAGAGGTTGGCTCTTTGTGGGATTGGAACCGTTGGTGATGCGGAGATTGAATGCATTGCTGATAAGTGTGTTGCACTCAGGAAGCTTTGCATTAAAGGGTGCCCTGTTTCTAATGCTGGGATTGGGGCTCTAGCTTCGGGGTGTCCCAATTTGGTTAAGCTTAAGGTGAAGAAGTGCAAAAGGATTACTGGTAAAGGGGTAGAGTGGGTGCGAGAGCAGAGGGTTTCTTTGGCTTTTAATTATGATGATAGTGAAGTTGAAGCTTTGGATGGGAGTGCAAGTGATGGGGTTGGGGGAGCTCAGGATAATACGGTAGAGTTTCTACCAACCATCATCAACCAAACAACCGTGGTTGAGGCTGAGGCTGAGGCTTCTTCAAGTAATAATAACAACCCATTGACAATGTTAAGATCAAGGTTTAGGTTTTTGGCTGGTAGAAATTTAGTACCGGGTGCCTTCAGAAGGTGGTCTAACAGTGATAATGTCTCCGGTACCAGTTGTGGATGATGTTAGTAGGAAAGCAGCAAACAGAGTCTTGCTATGTTCGCATTCCCCAACATATCTATAATAGATTAATAGTTTCTCATGTCGATTGCCTGTTCTTTGCAGGGTTGCTATGTGATTTTTTGTTTTTGCCTTTGAGTAGCTGATAGCAGCAGCATCTCTTTTGTTGACTAGATTTGTCAGTTACCTCATTGATTGTCCCTTTCCTATTTGTTCTGGTTATACCACCTTTGTAAAAAGGCTGTTTTGTTTCCTATTAGTGCAGTTTTTGATAAAAACTGCAGGGTTGACAAAAAAAAAAAAAACACAGAAGATAAAAACTGCAGAAAATCTGGACTCCCTCTTTGATATACTTGTTACTACTACTGTTGGCGTGCGTATTGTATGTACGTAGCCAATATAATCACAGGAAGTTGGGAACCACTTTTAATTGAATGAATATTAAAATGCTTCATTAACTCATGGTACAGAAACAGGCCATAAGTTGGGTCTGCAAACTTTATACGGTACGATTTAGATAGAAACAAAATATAATCACCGGAAGTTGGGAAACATTAAAATGCTTCATTAACTCACACGGTACAGAAACAATACTTAGCTGTAGCATTTGGAGTGGTATTCTTTAATTAATGTAGTATTAAAGTTTCATCTCAATAACTCCCTTCATAAAAGTTTATGTTAACATTAGTATTATGGAACTCTAATTTTAACCTTTAATTTTAATTAAAATTGCATCTGATCTTCTGATGGTGAAAATCTATTAATAGTAATACCAATATATAAATCATTAACTCAAAGTTGCCAACCAGTTACTTAAAATAGGAAAATGTGCTACTTTCATCTGTTTCTGTTAGCAGCCTGCAAAAGAATCTTAAGCTTCATGTTTAACAAATGATTACTTTTGAAAGGAAAAAATCCAAACATTTTATCAGCAAATTGATAAATAAAAAATTATTTGTAAGAATCAAATACATGTATTAAGAGATTTATAATAACTCATGAATCAAAGATAAGTATTAGGAGATTTACAATAATTCATGCATCTTGTTTAATTAATTGTGTTAGACTCGTTTGATATCAACAAATTAATAATAATAATAATAATAAAAAAGTAAAATCAAACACACATAGGTGTTGGATTTTTTACCCAGCAATAGCATTGTAATTTTGGAAAGAAATGTCTGTCTCTTGTATTTGCTACCTTTTGACTTCAACTCGCAATGATTTTTGGAATTCTCCAAAGGCCGTTGAGACTTGAGAGGATGGTGAAGCATATCATGTAGAATACTCGAAAAAATCATGTAAAAATGTAACCTTTAAAATATAGAGTTTAAATAATAAAATACAGAATAGTTCTTTTGACAACAAATTGGGGGCAAACCAATGAATTCCATAATGCCTAGTGTCTTTCCTGAATAGTATTGAAATCAATCAACAGTTCATCCCACATCCTCTCAATCACTGTCAAAATCTTCATCTCCAAAGGAAAAAACTGAAGCATCTGCTGCGATTGCCTTGATGTCACTTGCCCCTACAGATACCATGTTTGTACTCTTATTGCCTGTATGATTTTTATGAAGTTTATCTGTAGTTGATTCTTCAGAAGTATCGGTTTGCTTGCATTCCTCATGCTGCAGTGACAACTGATCCGTTTTCTTTGTCAACATCCCTACATGGTCATTTGTTGCCTCAGATACTTGATGAGGTGCCATAAATTTGTACTCAGCTGCAGCTTTATTGCTTTGTGTATCCTGGGTCTCCTCTTCGTCGCTGTCTGAGAATACATCATCATCTCCATTTCTAGGGACTTTACTCTCACTTGAATTAGATGTAGTAGACTTTGGACCAGGTAGGGCATTGCTTGTGTTTCCATCAGATCCTTTGCTGGCAGGATTTGATTTTGTATTTGCAGGTAGGGTGCCATTATAGTCTATCATCACAACTTCCACCTTGAATCCTGGAGTGGGGATCTTTCTCTGAAGGGTGCAATCATAGGTTTAAATTATCGTCAGGTTCAGAGAATAAACCAATAGAGGTACCTTGGGGTAGAACCACTGTAAGATACTAAGGTTTACCCGCATACAAAATAACATTGAAAAAAAATGCATATTTTACCTTGTCGAAACCATCAAAATCTGAACCATCCAAAATTTTTCGGTTTTCTGTCATTGTTGTATTCATCCAACTGCCAAGAAGAAAGTGGTGTATCAAGAAAGCTGCTAATCTGTGTAAACAAACTGTTTCTTACTAACACAATTTTGAAGAGGACAAATCTTAAATGTATAGTGGAAAAGGGAATGAAACAATTCTTCATGATACAACATTTAGGCCTTCGTATCAAAAAGATTCTGATAAAATCACTATATAAGCCACAATAATATCATAATGATTCTGATAAGTGATTGAAAAGCAGAAATAAAGGGTGGCCAAAAGAAATAGGTGTTCTGAACAAACCAGTAGAAATCTCCCTGTCGATCTTGAAACTGAATTTTGAAGTCTCCTACCAACTCTGCTAGACCAGGCTCTCCTGGTAGGGCAAAAACCACAATTCCTTTCTTTGGTGCACTGATCCAGAAATCTTCTGGCTGCAAATGAGTGTAGAAAGTAAATTCAGTAATCAAATTCAAATCCATATATTAGCATTGAGGCTTTGGGACAGAATCAATACTCAGAAAAGATGGCCTAAAAAATAGTGTGTACCATTAGATCCTTAGTTTTGGGATGCTTTCTTGTGGTAAAAAGAATTCCTGAGAATAAGTTAAAATATCAGGCTTTGTAGATTAAAATGTCACTCGCATAAAAAAGTACAGTACAAACTAGAGTCTTGCAGAATTAGAAATTCATATCAATAAATTTGGTTTAAATTCAATTGGGAAAGATGCAGGCATTTTCAGGTTAAAAAGGCAACCTTATTAAAGGTACATAGTAGGATATCTGAAGTTCTGAACCAGCCCCCCAGATGAATGTTCAAATTTCTTGAGCTATACTTAAATGAGAGAATATTGAGGACTTCTTTTTAGCTGTCATCTCATTTCATGTCCATTCTTTCATTTACTCCTTTATCAGGTACCACTTTTGTTGACTGCATACGATTTTATTTTTATAATTGGACCATTATACATTTTTTCCTTTTCTCCTCATGCAAAACTTGGAATGTAAGTGACTTTAATTTTAGTTTTGCTCAAAAACCATGTGTTGAAATTCACACTATAGATATGGAAGGGAACAGACCTTTTCATGGATTATTTTCCTACAATAACTTAGTAATATTACTGAAATTCAAATGACATGCAGAGAAAGCAATAAGCTTTGCTACTTACCCTTATGATCAGAAATTGTAAGAGATGGTCTAACCCAATAAGGGCATTTGTGAAGCCGAAACCCTCTTAGCATGCACCTGTCAAAGTCCAAATTAAGATGATCCTTCTTTGATTTTGGTACATTGTGACAAAATTACATCTTACCTTCGTCCTGGCTGGACTTCTCCATTGAAGTGTGTTAAAGTCCGTTCAAAGTATTTTACATATCTCTAAAAAATTACAGAAATAAATTATTTTAGAAGAATATGTCCAGAATATTACATCTTTAAATAAAACAATACACCAAAATTAATGACTGACAATCTGACTAGGGAGGACTAGAGCCTTTCCATCTACACATCTTTTATGGTTAAAGTAATCAATGGCTTCCTCTGCAGTTGGGAAGAACTGCAAAAAGATATCGACAGTCAAAAATTGCAAAATTCAAAGGGAAAAGTGCACAACTGACATTCCAAAGTCTTTGAAGTTGATTATCATAACTTGCCTTAAGAAACAAAAGAAGACTACATATCATCAGTCCAGTCCTCCCCATACCAGCTTTACAATGAACAACCACCACATTTTGAATATCCTCCTTCAACCATGAATATGCACTTTGACAAAATGATGCTATAAGTTGGATAGGAGGGCAATTATGATCACTAAATGGGAAAGTTGCAACCTGAAAACAATCCCAATAAGTTATTGGGACAAACAAGAATATTACAATAATTTGATTAAAATATTGTAGCTCATTCCTTGATGAAGACCAAGAAAGCCCAACGGGTCTAAAGCCCAGTCATGCACTACAAGGATTGGAAGGCCCCATGACAAGGATAAGTCCAAAGGAAGCACAAGAAACATTGGATCATTAAGTGAACCACTTCCTTTCTCAAGTATTGGGCCAAGATATCAACCTTTCTTTGAGCCTAAAGACCAACCCGGAAGAAGAGTTCAGATTGCTCCAATTGATTTAAATGAGTGAAGAGCCCAGATTGCTCCAATGTTTTGAACATAACTCGAGTTCTAGATGTCTGTGTTAGGTGTTCTTTGATGCGTTTGAAAGCTCTGAAGATTTCCTACAAGTCATATTTCTAGTCTCAAGTCCTAATTTTGCATCTATGATGATGAAAATTGGACAGAAAATTCAGCATGAAGTTATAGACAAAAATTACTTTTTGTTTAGACTTCTTTTAGTGAAATTTTTGAATTAGGAATATGTGGCTGAAATCCCACATTGGAAAGAAAGAGGAAAGAGGCACCACTTGTTGGTTATAAATAGTCATTCATTTGTCTTATGTAGAGACCTTTGAATTGAATAAAAACTTTGCATTCTAAAGAGTTGTGTGAGAGGAAGTTCCTTTTGAGTTCTTGATTAAGACTAAACATTGGTTCTTATCAAAGGTTTCTATAACCTTTGTGGCGAATCCTCACGGGACTTATCACTCTTCATAGGTGTGTTGTCTTCTTATCACTCTCCACGGGACTTATCAAAGCTTTTTATTTTTTAACATTTTGTTCTTGTTAAACTCATTACACTATTCTTCATATTATTTTTATCTTTGTTTTGTTTCATCAAACACTGGCATGCACCTTGCCTATGACGCTAAGTTTTTATTAAGTTACATGCTTTGTTTGTTTTAACTTCATCTTTGTGCAAATTCTCTTGCAAAACATTATACATAAAGCTTGCACCTTTTCTTTTCAAGAGCATCTTTTCTTTGTTATTTAAGTTACATGCTTTGTTTGTTTTAACTTCATCTTTGTGCAATACATCCTCTTGCAAAACATTATACATAAAGTTTGCACCTTTTCTTTTCAAGAGCATTTTTCCTTTGTTATAACAAGAAGCCTTTTCGAGGACGATTCGTACGAAAAAAACTAACCCCCGTATTGGTTCATATCATTCCTTAATTCTATTTTGGACATCTGCCAAACCAAACTGCAATTAAAAGGTAAAATAATTATTTCTCCACATTTATACCCAATATTTGTATGTTCCTATGTGATGTTTTCATACACTCTAAAATATTGTTAGGGTTCCTTGGAATGACACTGGAAAATTTGTCAATAGGATCTTCTGAATGCTTGTGATGAGGATATGCAAGGTATTGTCCTACTATAACTGATATATCGACCATCAAAGTTAGACAAACAAGAAACATATACAGTCCTGGGCTCCTATTTTATGTTACCATTATTCCCTTGTCATATCTCCAAGCTTTTCCCAATAAAAGGAGGTCTCATTGGAATGTAGTCTTGTATTGTTTGAGCATAGGAGAGGTTGGGGGAGGGGGGGTCCAACAAGAGGAACAACTAGCATACCGTCATGGTTTTGTTTCTTTTTCCTAATCATTGCATAAAATTCCTGTGAAAATATTTTATGATTTGTTAATTTAAAATTATTGAATGGTTTAGATTCAAAAATATTAAAGGTTAGAATTAGTTTCCTGATAATTTAATAGCAGTAACAGAAAGATATATTAATTTAATACATGAAGTCTAAGGATTAATTGAGACCAAAATAAAGTTTAGGATGTCTATTTGTAAAAGTATCAAATTTAGAATACTTCTATTTTTTTTGCCTTATCATTTATCTTTACCAGGGCCCCATGGGATAATTTAAGAGGACAGAAAATGCTATTTCCCTGTCTAGCCGAGTGTTTTGGAGCAAGAGTTACAATCATATTCATTTAAAACATGTAAAAATACCAAAATCTTTTTTTTTTTTTTGTTCAAATTTTTCTACCAAACTCTACAGTAGCTACATTGCAAATCATCAGCTACCGGCAAGTTGACTCCAATTTTCAACTTGAAGTTGAACATAAAGAACAAGTGCTGTGTCCAGTAGACTAGAAAGGTAACAGTCAAAATTATTGCCCATCTATACCACTATATCAAATGGATTGCTGAAGTGAAAATAAAGATGAAAATCGTACCTTCCCCTGGAATAGTGATCCGTCATATAACCTTTCTGAACAAAGATTGTATACTTTGTATTTTCCCTGCACATCAAGGTTTCAAGAGAACAAAATTGTCAGAAGATCATAGATAAATAGTCAACAACACTCCGTATATCAAGATACTAGGAGAAATTAATTGTTAAACCATTTAGTGAAACAAGAAAAATGGATAGTAATTGCTCAAATTTATAGAGGAAGTTGCAGCTTGGGAGAATTTCAAGATCTTCAGGTACTCAAAGTACATCTAGCAGAAGAGTTCAGTATCACTGTCAATTATAATTAAATGTTGGGTTGCTGTTTGGGCTACTGTAGATAAGCGTTGTATATGATACCATTAATCCGAGTGTTGTATATGATACCATTAATCCAAGTGTTGTAGCAGTGTTATTTTATATTTTTGGCATAGTTACACTTTTGGTCCCTATTCTTCAGCCTATAAGCCATTTTTGTCCTCCTAATTTTAATAGCTCACATTTAGCCCCGTTAGTTTTGTAATAGTTCAAAGTAAGTCCCTCACCTCGAAATGTTATCCAATAAATAATAGAAATGTAATAGAGATATGGCATATCAATAATTCGTATAAATTAGCAGAGAAAAATGTATAAAATATTTAAATAAAAATAAAAAATAAAATTTATAAAATGAAACAGAAATTAAATTGAACAAATAGGAAAATATGACGACTAAACAGGAGCAATTAAAATCAAGAGGACTAAAATCACACATAGACTAAAGCACGGGAACTAAAAATGCAATTAAGCTTATATTTTGCGAATGCCTTTCAGTTTCTTTTTATTTTACTTTAGATAGATTGGATATTATCTGTTCTGCGGGTTAGGATTTTTTAACTAAGGGATTCTATGATATATGAAGGGATTTAATTTTAATGGCTTTAACAGGGGATAGTTCACATTTTCTTATAAATTGTTTTCTTCTATATTCCTGAGCTGTTAACCAGAAGATAAGTACTTTGTTTCTGTTCTAGATTTCTTTGACCATCCTTTTGATAAGAACCTCGGGAGATCTACACAACAAGTTAGCCACTGCAGTTAGAGAGCCCAAAGTCTCATACTTCCATATACGAGAATCTCATACTTCCAACACAGAACTCAAGTCTCATATGCTCCCAATTTCTCTCGAGTGCTACTGGATGAGAAGAAAATAGGATCCCATGACTGCAATAGATATTATGTTACCTTATGATGTGTTTCAAAAAACTTGATCACTTCATCCATGTGATTGCGATAGAACCCCTGCAACACAGCTCCCCCTTAAAACAAAATTGAATGATGACTGAGCTTGGCTTAAACATGAGACAAACTGACTGTCTATAAGTATACCTCAATGTATCCAAAAATTCCAGAGCTAAAATCACCACCCGGAAATCCCATAGCAATTATATTTTCAGTGATGTATGTCATGTCCAAATCAAATCCACCTTCCTGTTACAGAGAATAAGATTTAAAATATTAAAGTACAAGAAAAAAAATGAAACCAACATGGAAGGTGAGTCAATTCTTATAAAAAAGGGGTAAACTATGTCAACTTGTATCAGAGAGAGCATCAGATACACAAGAGTATGATGCATTAACTAAGCAGTCAATGCCAATTAGATTCTTCAACAGACAAAATCGAGATAGTGACCATTTCTGTCATGATGCTTTTTACATGGTGGGAAAATCAACATATTTGTCTTATTAAGAATGTTAGGAGACAGAACAACTCTTTTATAGGAGGTAATAAACCTAAGATTCCAGGAAGATAATTGGAAAATACAATATTTTGAGTACATGCTCTTCTAAAATTTTTGCGACAATAGTTTGTACATAATTTCATAAACTCCTATAAGATGTTTTTCTAGAGCTTGTTTCTTATCCATGTGTGAACTGAAAACAAAGAACATGCCTAAAGTTTTGGTAGATTGTGTGAACTATTTGATTGATAAACAGCATTGTGAAGTGACGAGGTTGAGATCAAAATCCAGCATATTTAACTTGACGGGACGCATGCTGTTAAGGAACATTTTTGGGTATTAGTGTATTACCATTTTGGATAGCTATCAAAATTGTCCACAACTATTATACAGTAGCCAAGAGGATATGTGGTTTTAACAATTAGGTATATCACTTGCAAAATACAAAATACAAAACGATCATCATATCCTCTTGTATAATGTAACAAAATAAGAACATGCCGAAAGGAAGAAACCATATAAAATATTATTTTTTTCTTTTTAAATGTTTTTAATGAATGATTCATAGCTTGCCCATCGGTATATTTTTAGAAAAAGAAGTGCAAAGCATTACATGCAAACAAATAATAATGATGTTATAAGATTTGTTGTAACTGATACATGAGAGATATTTCATAAATGCAATATAGCAGGGAATAGCACGGTTATTAGTAGTATCATTCAGGTCGTGTACCTATTCATATAATTATAACCAATTTTAAACTGAAGTTACTGCCAATGCAGACAAATGATGACATAACCCTGATGCAAAACATATCAACAGAAAATGAGTAAATAACTAGCTATAAGGGTTCATTTTGTTAATCAACTTATTCGAGAGGAACATCTGACATAAACAAACCACGCAGGTATTGAACTTTAGTTCACACTTCAGACAACTGCAAGTGCCTTAACCAGCAGATTTGGACATGATAGCATACATCAGTTATACAATTTATCCCATGGTATGGACATAGAAGAGGTAAAACCAAACCAGGTGTAAAATTTGGTACTCAACTGACCTGGTATCTACGTTTATTTTGAGAGACAATATGGCGTGCTTTGACCTGCACTGCCTTTACTGCACTCTTGGAAGAGTCCACCAACCCTTTGGTGACGGATTCAATCAAGTTAGATTGCTCGGCTCCTGACTTGACTGGAGCAGTTTCATTTGATGGCGTTCGCAATCCAAGCCCACCAGTCAGGCGAGCAAAAGCTGACATGCCAGCATTTTCGGTCTGGGAGTTCTGTTGTGCTCCAAGCCCAAGCGCCTGTGGGAATTTCAGATTTCTTGCCCAGGATGATATGCCAGAAGTGGGTGACGACGATTGCGAATCATGTGCATTGCCAGGTTGTCCAGACACTTTGGTTGAGTGTTGTTCTTCAGTATTAGAAGCTGGAGGAGTAGGTTGAGATGAAGAATCAGCTGAAGCTGGTTCCATGAGTCACTCAAATGCAGTTCTGCAGAATGGAAAACCAATCTAATTCATGAGCAGTTTAACTTTAAGCAGCTAACAACAAATTAACTAAATAAAATAAATATACACCATAGAATGTTGGTGGTAAAATTACTATATGATAATGCCAAAAGAACACCTAAATTTGAAACAACTACTTCACACAAGCTAATTAATTGCAGAACCGAAACCATTCTCTCATAAATTAATTGGATTAGAACATAAATTGAATCAAAACAGTGCAAAAACGTTGGCGTCGGGAATATAAACAGAGGGATCTGAAAATGGAAGCTTCACTGATACAGATTGAGAAGATTAGCGATTGAACACGAGCAATAATTGTAATGTGTAAACAATGTATAAGCATGTTCACATCGTAAATACAAAGAATGAAAAATGCAGGAGAAGTGGATCACTTACCTGTGATGTGAATCGGTGGCGATGCACACTATTCGATCTGTTTCGCAGGGAACAATGGTTTTGTGAAGGAGAAACACGTGATTTGCAAGTTGGGGATTTAGATCAATGCAGGTTGATTGGAGTCATCGGAAATTTGACATTGGAAATCCCGTGGGAGAATGAAATAAACAGCTCGTCGGTGGAAAATGAAAGATTCATATAAACAGGTAGACCGTTATTACTTATTTCACAATTCACGATTTTATCATCGAATTAAGATTAGGAGTGATAAAGAAACAAATTGTTATATTGTAAATTTGATCTCTTATTTTTTTTTATTTTTTTAGTCTTTAAATGTAAGAAAATCATAATTTTAATCTAATCTTTAATTTTACATACATTTGATTTTTTTATTGTGTTCCTATTAATCTTAAATGATTAAACTTAACATAATTTTTTTCAAAAAAATTGAAGATAAATAAAAAATACATATTGGTTTAAGTTACCATTAAAAACAATTTAATTAATTAAAATGTAAAAAACATGTTAATTAAAATGTAAAAAAATATGTAAATTGAATATTTGGCTAAAATTGTAGATTTTTTTTTAAATGTGAAAATTAAAATCAAGGGGGAAAAAAAAGAGAAAACAAAGCCATGCATAAAAAATTAAAGAGGAATTAATTTGCAATTTTTTTTAAAAAAAGTTTAATGTGCTGGTTATGTATAATATAAAAAGTATATAAATTATCTTAAATTTTGTACTTTGAGAAAAGAAAAAATACTATCCCTCAAAGTGCCTAAATTCCTATTTGTTTGAGTTTTAAATGGAGTATTTTTTATCGTTCACTCGTTATGGTTATGAATGATTAATTATTATTAGATATTTTAATAATCTAATAACATGATTAACTAATTATTAAACAAAGTTAATCATCATTATAAGTTTTAATAACCTCACGTACGAGACAAAGTTAATTATTTTAACTAAATAAAGTCGAAGCTGAAGTCTTCTAGATTAAAATAAAATATGATTAGAAGTGGTGGAACAAGATGTCTCACTAAAAATGCTGAGTCATATGTTTTTTTTTATAAAAATTAACAATTTCTATAAAAAAATTATACTAATATCATGATTAAGAAAAATAGAAAAAATAGAGTAAATTACACTAATCATCTTAAAATTTTGTGAAATTATATAAACACTTCTTTTTTTAACCATTGAAAGAACCCCCCCCCCCCCCTTTATGAATTTTTTCCCAAATGATGAGTGTAATGTATAAAGAGTGTTAGTGTAATATGTTTAAGATAATTGATAATTGTTGTGCATACTTATTTTAGCACTCAATTTTCACAATAATTATCTCACTTTCTTCATAATTATTGTTATGTTTGATCCCTTTTAGCTAGAATTTACTTTCTTTTAGGAGTTAAACTGCATGTAGTTAAATTTAGGAAATTTTATTAGATTTTTATGTGTTTTTGCATAGTCCTAATGCTCCTCAAAGAAAAGCTAAAGGGTTGAAGTTGAAGAATCTTCACCCACTAAGTTGGACTGGTCACTTAGCTAGGAAGCTTGTTCAAAAGGGGACACGTGACAAGTTGAAAGCTAAGCGAGAATATATGTTCACTTAGCGAGATTGCATTTAAAGAGGCCATGTCTTATTTGCCAAAGGAAATAATTGAATTAAAGCGTAATTCGCTTATAGTATGTTTGGATGAGGCATTTAAACTAGGGAAAGTAATTTAAACAAGAATTTAAAGTCTTTTAAGATAAAATTTTGTGTTTGGATATTTTATTTAAAGAATTTTAAAATTCAAGAAATTTTAATAAGAAATTCAATTACCTAAAATAAAGGAATTTTAATTTCTCAACTAAAAAGTAAGAATTTCAAAATTCTCTCTCTTCCTCTGTCACTTCTACACGTTCTCTCCCCCTCTCTCAGCAGGTTCCTTCGCACATTCCTCTCTCAATTCCTTCGCTTGTTCCTCTCTCAGCTCATTCCTCTCTCGCTCGATCCTCCCTCACTCGATCCTCCCTCACTATCACTTTGCAAATTCGTACCTCTCTGGTTCGTTAATTTCTCATCTCTGCCTTTTCTTCTTCTCTGATTAAGGGTTTCTTGATTCAGATTTTGTTAGCGATTTGTGTATTTTATTTTTTTTCTTAATCTCGATTTTTGATTTGTGTTTTGGAACTAATTTTGTTCTTGTTATTGTCTCTTTGGTGTAATAACATGTTTTAGATTCAAAATATTCTCCCTCTGTTCTTGTTCTCATTATTGTCTTTTTATCCACAAAATCTTATAGCAATCCATGAAAAATTAGTCTGAAACTACATTCCAATAACAGAGTAAAATTAGTTTATCCAAACAAGGAATTTTAAAAATCCAAAAAATTTTAATTGATACATTTCAATTTCCCTGAATTTCAAATTCTCTAAAATTTTAAAATACTCCATCCAAACACACTCTTAGTGAGTTGTTGTTTGCTAAGCCAATTTGCTTTTGTGCAGAAAAGACAAAACATAAATTATCCACCTATTTAAAACGTCTTTTCACTATGGTCATTGCATAATCAAACTACGATTGTGTGTTTTGCAATTGGAGCTCTCACCTACAAATCTTCATTCCTACACCATTTATTTCCATTCTTGTGCTTTCCTTTGTAATTTTGGTGGCTTCTCATGACAGTGAAGAGTTATTTTATGCTTATTCAATGCTAATGTTATGTCTTTATTTTTTATGTTTGTTATTGGTTTAATCACTCATTTACATTATTTATGTATTTTTATTGCTATTGAAAAATGAGATTTGAGAATTGTCTAATGAATCTCTCATCCATGAATAGAGTGATGTTTGTTAGTCTCTTAATAATCCATGCTCTTTAAACAAGACATTTAACTTCACTTGTTAAGGAATTAGAAATAGAATTAAGTGATTTAGCCCTTTTTGTAACATCCTGAACGAATCACATCGGAATGAGAGGGATCCAAAAGTTGTGCAGATATAGACTGTATAGTTGATGATGATTTAAAGGAATTAATTAGTATTATCTATATCAACAAGATGCATCTACTTTTCAGTAACTTATCACTTAAGAATTTCACAATTAAGTGTGTTTAACTTGTAACAATTATGGGATTGATGACCTTCCAGAAAGTTTTCTGAAAAACGTGTGAGTAGGGACAAAACACATTAAAAAGTCTTGTATTGATTTGTGAGGATACTCATTGATCTTGAAAGAGCAAAGAAGATTGTCAAGGTCTCGAAAAGTATTACCTATGGAGGGTTCTAACCGATGAATGGTTTTGACCAACCAGAAAATTGAGTGAACTGTCGTAGAGTGAGTCATCTAAAAGTTGACAATAAGGGATGTTACAAATGGTATCAGAGCCAACTTCTCTTCCAATACGGTGTGATTCGATGATGAACCAGGCGAAAGATGATGGACATGTAACACCTAGACAAATCACACCAGAATGAGAGATCCAAAAGCTGTGTAGGTATGAGAATGTACAGTTGAGAATTATAACACCCTAATATTTTAATAATTATATTTGTGAATCATTCTTGTGAAATTATTGATGTGAATGTTAAATTAGGTAAATGTTATATTCGAATAATCTATATTTTATATGAAATATTAATTAGAGGTATTACAAAAATAGTTTAGGTGTGATGACCATACTATTCTTCCTTTAGATTAAAAAAATGACAGATATGTCCTTCAGGTGAAAAAGACGATAATGCCCTTGGATATTTTGGAAATGACAAGAATGCCCCTAGATATTTTGTGGTGAAAATTACACAAATACCCTTGAAAATTTTGGATAATTACAATCACATCCCTAAAGTGACAAATTACCATAATACCCTTCAGGCTAGAAATGACCAGATACCATTTGAAATTCTGTGGAAACTTGATGGAAGTACAGAGCACTCCTAGATAGCAGATTATTAAGATATTTTGTAACAAGAAACCTTAGAATAAAATTTCTATGAATTTTATAAGGTGACGATTTTAAAATTATATTCAGAAGGATTCGGGCATTAGAAAATATGAAAAAATGAGAAATAGAATCTGTGGAATTTTCTCTCAATTGTAGAATGTTTAGATTTATCTAATAAAATGGTTTAATAATTTTAATGGTCAAAAGAAAAATAGACCAATTGAAATTAAGATAAGAAGAATCTTGTGCTTGAGGTCTGTATAGTACTCTCTAGAGATTGGTTATGAGTTATTTGTAATGAAACTAAAGATAATCTTTGGAGATCTCTAGAGTTCTATTATTTTATCTTTAGGTGAAAGAATTCAAATTAAAATTGACTTCCTACAAGGAATTACCATGTGAAAAACCATAATTGA
>PYAF01002586.1:756487-793315 GCA_007407185.1 Glycine tomentella
TGGCATAAAAGGAAGAAAAACTTGTCTTTCTTCCCCTTAAGCTTGAAGTCCACGTGAAGAAGGATGTAGAATGGGCAAGAAAATTCATGAATAAGCCACTTGTAAAGGCAAGCTTCATGAAAGAGACAAGTGGTGGACACTTGGGACATGTATACAAAATGAGAAGAAAAATCTTCTCTTGTCTCCTTTGGTAGAACACATGAACTTCTCTAGATATTATTTCAACAATCTCAACGGTCAAAAGTTAGATATATGGGATAGTAGTGTACCTTTAAAATTTTAAGAAGATCCAATGGTTAACGAATCCAAAATTAGTATTTTACTAAAACAGGTGTTGAAATAAAAAGTGGAGAAGTTCCAAGACATGCCAACTAAGAGGCACACTTGTCTTCCTTCTCCTTAAACTTGTAAACCACGTGAATGAAGGAGTAGAAGGGAGTCGAATCTTCATGATAAGCCACTTGGAAAGCAAAGCCACATGATGGAAACAAGTGGCATGACACTTGTATGGTATATGTTAAGCTTAAGAAGATTTTTCTCATAAAAGTAAAAAGTCATCATTAACTTAGTTACAATTCAATGGAACAAGAGGTAAATTGGTTAGACTGAAACTAAATGAAGGTCATTTAGTTAGAAAGGGCAAATATGTCCATGAATATTAAATTATTTCGGGGGGAACCTAAAATGCAAATCATTTTCAAGTCATTTTCTCTACCCCAAAATCACGTGTAACTCTCCCTTATATCACTCTCCTCCTTTCATTTTCAAAGCTTAAAACAAATAAGAAAGAAAAGACCCCACACCTTGAAGAAAGTCACGTGGAAGCTAGGAGTTGTTAGGAGAACTTGACAAGCTTTCTAGGAACATACAAGGTATGTATAGGGGAGTTTATGCTAAATATAGTTTAAATGTTGTTTTGTGTAAATAAGTGTTTGAATATTCATGTGTTGTTGAGTGTTTCCATAAAGTTCATATGTTGCTAAGAGTTTCTATGAATTTCTCTAAATTCCATGTGTTGCTGAGTATTTCTATAAACCTCTGTACATGAATAATATGTTGAGATTCTGTACATGAATATAAAGTTGAGTTTCATACTTTATGTTGAGTTTCTGAGTAAAATAAATATGAGTTAATGAAAATAGATATGAAATAAGTGAATCCGTTTCATATGTTTATAAGAGTTACCTCAGAGAGGAGGTATAAGAGTTGCCTCAAGAGGAGGTGTGTCAGATAGCTGCAGGAACTGAGTTCGAGCGTTCAGATAAGAGAGGTTTGAGCTGGGGGGTACTTGGCAGTGGGGAACTCACACCACCCATGATGATCACATGAGTGTGGGTGAAAATCCTGTTGCAACACTGTGGGATCCTGACTGATCGTTTCAGTTCTGTATCACAGAGATGGGGCTATCTTGACTGTTGGTACCAATTAATAAGAGTCTAAAAAGAAGCATGCATTTTTTTTAAAAGATGTTGTCATATGTTTTATTTGCTTAAATTATATTTATCATAAACTTACCCTGTATTTTTGTGTCTGTGGTTGACACCTACTATGACCCCGATTTGATTTGGGTGAGTAGATGAACAGTGAAGAAGGATTGACAGATTGTTCTGATGAAATGATATATTGAAGATGTCTGATTGAAGATGTTTTGTATAATGAAATATTTGAACCGTTTGTAATATGAATTAGAACAAATATTGAACTGTATTGTACTTTATATTATATAAACCTTTAAATATTAACTAGTGATAAAATTTATTTGAAATTAACCATTAGTAAACTTTAGTTTGCTATTTTATCTATAAAAGGAAAAGTATTTTTTAGTAAAAATCAATACAACCTAAAAAGGGAATTTGAGGCGTTACAATAATGACTTAAATGAATTAATTGATATTGCCTACTCCAACAAGATGCATATACTTTTGGTAGTTCATCATTTAAGAACTTCACGGTTAAATGTGTTTGATTTGGAACAATTATGAAATGGAGTGACTTTCTGAGAAGTTTCCCACAATGTGAGTGAGGATAAAATATGTTGAAAAGTCTCATATTGATTTATGGAGGCAATCATTAATCCTGAAAGCAACCGAAGAAGATTAATCAAGGTTAGAGGACTTAAGTGGGTTGATATAACACCAAGCTTTTCATTAAATGTAGAAAATTCATTTATGTTATTAAGTTGTAGTTGTTTATCAAATATCACCAAAACCATTTATTGTTTATTGTTATTAACAAGCCGTTGGTTCGGCTAGTAATGGACTCGATCCTCTTAAACAAGATATCTAGTTAGAGCTTTGTGAATGAAAAAACATGATTAGAAGGAAAAAAAATCATTCTAAAGGTACTCAACTAGGTTATTGACAAAGATTAATATCGATAAAATCAATGGATACATCATACCAATAATTTGGTACCAAAGAAAAACCTTTATTATTGTTTGCAAATGTTGAATATCAATTTTTTAATCTTTTGCTCACTTGAATTTTATCCCAACTTTAGCTTTTTACTTTAGAACTCAAATTTTAATTTATGCACTTTTACCTTAGAAATAACATTACATTTGCCTAAATATAGGACTTGCACGAATAGTTTAACATAAATAAGTTTATGTGAAGATGATCTTGTACTCAAATTGTGAAATATTATATCGATTGATATATTTGATGATAATATAACAATATTTAAGGGGTTTATGTAAAGATAGGAAAAAATAATTCTATAACTCCACAACCTTAAAAATAATTAGTGTAATTTATTAAGAAAATATTATTTTGATATTATGTTGATGTTAGAAGTTCTAATCAAATTTTATATGGTTTTGTATGTTATATATATATATATATATTTATTGTGAAGTCGTTATTACATATCAATAATTAGAACGTTTACACTTTTTTGTTTTTTTAAATGCATTTTTTAATAAAAAAATTAAACATTTTATTCTATCATTTTTTCTCTCACCTTTTTTACTAAAAAAATGTGTATTGCATGAGTTCCAATGCTAATCTCTTATATATATATATATATATATATATATATATATATATATATATATATAAATTGTCCCGCCATTGTCACATGTCAACAGCGGAATAATTTGTACTTTTTTCTTAATGCATTTTGTTTTTGTTTTTAAAAGATTTAATATTTATTTCTCTCACTTTTCTTTTTTTTTCACTAAAAAATCGTGCATTGCATGGATTCATTCTTAAATCCTTTGATCCGGTTCAATAAGATGCGAACCGGAGCGAGATCTTGAGAAGGACAAGACTCAAGAGAGCCGAAAAGATGGGCGTTGTGTTGTTAGGCTTGTTTGTATTGTGTTGGTACCATTTTCTATTCTCATCATCTAACCCATCCATAGCAGTTTCCACATTTCTCCTACGAAAAGTCAAAACTACCCACTCACCCAGGTAGGCACCGGCACAGGCAGCGATGGACGTAGGAGCCGGCGACGATCATTCCCCGGAAGCCGCCATATCGCGGTGGAAATTCGCGGTGTCGCAGCAGTACCAGCACATGCTGGACAAAACGACGCCGCACGT
Organism: Glycine tomentella; assembly: GCA_007407185.1. Taxonomy (NCBI): domain Eukaryota; kingdom Viridiplantae; phylum Streptophyta; class Magnoliopsida; order Fabales; family Fabaceae; genus Glycine; species Glycine tomentella. The sequence continues at coordinate 760,033 of PYAF01002586.1, forward strand.
GCTCCGGCGCTGGATCGGGTGCCTGCTGGTTGCCGCCGTGTACGTGCTCCGCGTGTACTTGGTCCAAGGCTTCTACATCGTCTCCTACGCCCTCGGCATTTACATCCTCAACCTCCTCATCGGCTTCCTCTCGCCTCAGGTCGATCCCGAGATTAGCGACGGCCCCACCCTCCCCACCCGAGGATCCGACGAGTTCCGCCCTTTCGTGCGACGCCTCCCAGAGTTCAAGTTCTGGTACGAATTTCCCTTTCCCTAATTCCGCCTTCTACTTCTAGGGTTTCGTAATCCACCACGTAGTTTTATATATTGTATTTTACTGTTTTCTATTGTGAGTCCGAGATTTGATTTCGAATTGCATAAGAGTTTATAGGAAAATTAATATAGAAGGAAAAATGAATTAAACTTCTTGCATAAATTGCATGTATGACAATCGAGTTAGCCTGGACTTATGGAGAGGTTACATGAGGAGAAGTTTGATTTACTTTATCCAAATTGATGCTCATAATTCTTTTTTTATTTAATAAGTTGTGTTCTGTGAAAAAAAAAAGACATTACAGGGTTATGATGGACTATTGTATTGTGCTTGATCTGTTGGTTCCTGCACTGAGAAGAGTCTAGATTTTCATTAGTAACAAATTATGGATATTGAAAATCCCACACTCAGCAGATCCTACTGGCTTCCGTGTTATACCTGTGACTATAATGGACTTTGAAAACCAATATTGTATTAGATTTTATATTATATTGCTGTTTTCAATTCTGAGTCTATGATTTGGCTTCAGAGGAGATCATCTTCACTCATGAGCTTTGACGACTTGCTTTGTTGGAATTCCCATTTGTGGAGTTAGTAATGTTTTGTTATATACGCAGTTCTGTTCTGTAACAATAAAAAAAAAAAAAAAAAAGAACTTATAGGGTTATGATATCCATGTGGAATGGACTGATTGACTACTTGATCTGTCTGCTCCTATCCTGAGAAGAATCTGGATTTTCGTTCAAGCAAATTATGGATTATGCATATTCAAAATGCCAAACCCTCCACAGATCATAATAGCATCTATGTTATATCTGTGACTATTACGAGCTCCAAAAAAGATATTGACAAGTACAATCTATTCCCATAAGTTTCTCAGTTAGGCTCTTTCTCAGTGCCTCACCCTTCTTGTATTGTATTTCCATTATATTAAGTAGGAGTCATTTTAGACAAAAGAAAATTCTGTTTGGTTTTATTGCTTTAAGTTGTGGAAGTAAATTTTTTGTTCACTTAGAAAGCACATTGAGAATTATTTGACGTGCAGAAGGTTGTTTTTACTAAAAGCTGCTTAATTTTTCTTTGTGGGCAGGTACTCGATCACAAAGGCTTTTTGCATTGCATTTGTGATGACTTTCTTTAGTGCATTTGATGTTCCAGTATTCTGGCCAATACTCCTTTTCTACTGGGTGGTCCTATTCACACTTACAATGAGGAGACAAATATCACACATGATCAAATACAAATATGTACCATTCTCATTTGGGAAACTGGTAGGTTTAATATTTTTTTTTTCCATTCACAATGTTTTGACAAATGTTGGTTATTAATTTATTAATGGTGTTTTTATCAGGATTACATCCTTGTTGCTAATAGTAAGCTTTAATTTTCTGTTTTACTTTTAGCGCTATGATGGAAAGAGAGCAGCAGAAGGCACAAGCCCGACCATGGACTGAAATTTTCAGCTTAATTGAACTTTATTTGCTACATTTTTTTAAGTCACAACCCCGCATGTGGCTTGATATCATTGGCTGAAGAAGATTCTTTGAGGTGTAGCATGGGCGTATACATCTGGATGTTCAATTCCCAATTGAGCAACTGTTTGGACATCATCATTGTTTCTATGCCCTGGTAGAAGCTTTAGTTTTGGGGAGATGTTGAGGGTTCTCTCTTTACATCCCCCTTCTAGTAAAATCATTTTTCTTTATTTTCTTTTTTCTAAATAGGTGGGCAAATGCCAAACTCTTATTGCTGAATTCATAGTTAAATAACGAGAATTTTAAGAAGCCAGTGCAGAAGGAATCCCCTTCATTATTTGCAATAGGGTATTAACGATCTGTCTTCTCCATTGTATTTTTTTTCTTCATTTTAATCATGTGATTCTCATGAACTTATTTTTTTTTTTTTTTTATAGATTTGCCCATACAATACTATTACCTCCTTGAGGTTTTCTTGGCATTGTTGTGACGAGTGCATTTGGAATATCTGGACCTTTATTTATTTATATATTTTATGAATGAGATTTCTCCACACTTTTGGGATGTATGACTGACATTCCATCGAGATATTAATGCCGCTCTTCTTCACAAGGGTTTTCACGAGTCAAACCTCTATCGCAGAATGTCTTCAACCTCAAGTAATATTTTTTAGACTAAGTATATGTCTATTGGTGTTCCTTTAAAATAAATCGAATGACGTGTGATCTATGTAGCTAATATTATTTAGTGGAATAAGGCTAACCTTGTTTAGTGGGATAAAACTTTTTTTTTTTTTTTTACTGGGTTCATGATGTATTTGCGCAATGACTAATTAAGTGATCACTTGGTCTGGTTGGTCATGGCCTCATGGGACTTTTTTCCTTTGCAATAGGGTTTCTTGCTATTCCATTTGTTCAGGAAATTTTTCCGTTGATCTTGATGTGCATCTCTCATTAGAAACAACGGAAAATTTTATTATATACATTTCCCCATACTATAATGCAAGGTGAATTGTTATTTATAGTTCGACCACCGTCTAGTTTTTTGAGGTGTGATTGTGATTTGGTAATTCATTGGACTTTGACTCTATCCAATACTCCAGTGCAAGGTGAATTATACACTTTTAAATGCATTTTTATTCCACGTGAATTGGACCATACTTCAAAAGAACCTTTTGAATGTCTGAAATAACAAAAAGCATTTCTTTCCTGCGATATATTTTGTAGGTCAAATACTAACATTTTGATAGTGTTATAACCTGGCTTGACATTGGAACTGGACAATCTATATTCCCTAAAAAAAAAGATTTTGTTAAAATGAATGCTTCACTCAGGAGAATGCTAATTTTTTGGTACCCAAGACATTGGATGTTTAAGTGGCTGTCATTTGGCTTTAGTGTTGCCTTGGCTTACTGTTGGTCTTCAATTATTTACCGTAGTTACTACTCACTACAGAAACGAAATTCCTATTATATGTACATTTTTTTATATAAATTGTTTATAAGACAAATTTACAACGAAAGGTTAAATAAAAACGAAGGTTCATCATTCACATTCACTTTCACTTCTATTTGAACAGAATCTTTTAAATTTGTACATATTACAGTTCAAAAATAATTTACTCCCGTCCTAAGATTAAGAGGATTTTGTTTTCTTTGCAATTTAAATCTCTTTCAGAATATGAAAGGAAAGATTGTTAAGGCAATCAAGCCAAATTTGTTATGCAAGCATTTGCCTTACAAAAGGAAGTTGAATTACAACAATAGCAACTAGCCAATACCAATACCCTCTGTGCCTAAATAAATGAATCAATCAAATTCCAGCCTTGCAAGCTCTTTTCTAGGCTTGATTATTGAAACCAACGCAAACACATCAATATCTCAAGACTTGAAAAGGGTAAATACTAGAAAATATGTTGATAAGTAGGAAATGCAAGACCCTGCAGGCTGCAGGTAAGTTACCTGGCTGGTCTGTAATATCCATATATACTGTAATAGGTTTGTGCAAGAGTAAGTAGCAACAAGACAACAGCAGCAACAAAAGAGATAATGGCCCAAGGATTACTGAAGTAATTGTGTCTCAAGCTTGCACACCAAGTATTCCATCTATGGTTGTAATACCGATTCACATCCTCAGACAATGGGGAAAGGTAACTGTTATTGATGTCAAACACAACCTCTTGGCATAAGCGGTTGAAAAGGTCTGCAACTTCAGCATCACTACCAAGCCAATGCTCAATTATGCCACGATAATGAAGGTATCCCACATCCTCTGGGGAGTTAATCAAGTTGTCCATGAAGATAACATAGGATGTAATGTCATTGCTGCAATCAAGATGACACTGCTCAAAGGCAATAAGGTTGAGGAACAAAGACTTGGTACCGTCGTGGATCAAAAGCCGTGGTATTCGCAGTTTGCCATCCTTAAATTTGATGTCCCAGAAGCGATCGGTCTTTCTCTTCTTGAACTTGATTCCAGCCTCTTTAAGCTCTGTGACACAATGTATCAGTTGCTGCCTCCGTTTGTCGGCAACTCTTTGAGCATTTGACCGGCGTTTGATCCATATTCTAGGTACTGGTTGAGGTCCTGAGCGCAAAAGACTTCTCCTGAACACATCCAAGCAGTGGAGACCTTCTTGATCAGACAGAGGATCAAAGGTGTTAGTGCCTCCAAGAGATGATTCCAATTTGTTCCTGTCACTTTTTGTCAACGGTTCGTCTGTTGGCATTAAAGGGTCGAAGAACCTGAGCGCTAGACTTGCAACTAGTCCTTTCATGTCTGGTTTTCCCAATTGAGTTCCCATAAGTCTGTCTAGAACAAACAAGGGAAGCTGGTTTTCTAACATAATCATATCTCTTTGAATAGAGTGCATTGATCCACGCATTGCAAAAACAGGATCATTCCTGGAATATCCAAGTTGCTTGAACCCCTCTGTGGCTCCTCTGAATAGTTCCAGCACAAAACAACCATCAAGGACAAGCATTTCCGCAAACTCATTGCTGCTTAGACTGTTTGGTCCTTCATAACAGGAGCGAGCTCTTTCTTCAATCTCCTTCATGGAATTGAGATAGAGCCTAATGTCATGTTTGGTACGCTTGAGGACATGGTTAAGGGAACGCCATTTATGGCGATCCATTTGGCGAAGGCGCTTTTTGCCATGATGGTAAGGACCTATGGACACAATCTGGGGTGCAAAAGATTTGTCATCGCCACTACCATCTCTAAGGTAGTGAGGGATTTTGTAGATTGATAGCTTGGACCATGAACTTGCCACATCCTCTTGACCTGCTTCATCTAGTTTTTCCTTGATGGTTACCACCCATTCAGATGTAGGTGAGTTTGGTTCCTCTTCAAATTTTTCACCATCTTCATTGATGACAAGTTGCAATGCTTCTGTAGGTTCCTGCTGCTGCTGGGGAAACTCAGTTGATCGGTTACCCGAATTAGGAGAACACGGAATCCCGGATTCTAAGGTTTCTTTGAGTTTAAGGGTGATGAGGTACCAGCTCAAAAGCTCTTTGTTGAATACAGCTACCATTTTCTTCAAGGGTTGTTGTTCTGTTTCTTGTCAATTGCCTGAATGGTGTTGCCCAATTCATAAACAAATACAACTGTATAGTTTGTGTTTGTGATTAAATGCGTCGAGTCTATTGTGAATTATGGCCTTCACATTTCTTAATAGGATGTTGTAATTGACTCGAACAAATTGTGCAGCTCATATGGGACCCTTACCTTTAAATATGCGTATAGCATCAGACAATGGATAAAAGTGGCTTGAACATGTTCAGAATTATGATAAACTCTGGTATTTGATGCACTTAAGACTTTAGATATGATACGATCGCTTTTACCTTTTCAACTTTACTGCTTGTTTACACGAAGCCTTAATTACTATTTTTTGGTAGATTAACTTTCTAAATCCTATATTGTCAGCCCATAACATTATTCAAAGAGAAAATTTATTTATACAATAATTTCATACAACTTCTTTTATTCCAAATATACTCCGATTTAATGTTAATATTGTCTCGATGAATAACAAGACAAAACACATTTTAGTAATTATACATCCAAAATCAATTATAATTACAAGCTTCTAAACAATATTGTTGATAAAATCATTTTTTTAATATCTGCTGTCCAAACAAAAATTATGTTACTACATACTCATATTTACTTAAAATAAATTATATAAAATTAGATTTTTTTCAAAATTAATTTTATAAACACAACACATATCCAAACATACACTAAATATCTGTTTGAAAATCCGTTATAAAACTGAAAATCACGTCAATTATGTTACAAAATGTGAAAAATCAATTCTTGGCAAAGTTGTATGAAAGAAATAAGGTGGGGGTGAGGCTGAGGGCCAGGCAGAAAAATGGGGGAAACGTGAAAGAAATCAAAAATTGCGATGCGTCACCCTGTTGATAAAAAATTGGAGCACGTCCCAATCTTAAAAACTTGACTATTCATTTAAATGACATTACAACTGAAACAATGATACAAAATCTTCTTACTAATCCACCTATTCATTAAGTAAATTAGAAAGCGCAGAATGTTTTTATTCCATCATTTCTTCATAATCTATTAAAAGAATTTACAAAGCAAATAAAATTACTCGAAAGCACTACATGCTTATGAGAAGAGAGGAGACAGACCTTAAATTGCTATCCAATATAGCTTTAAATATTTGTTACCTCAAAAAAGCAAGTAAACTTTTGATTGCTTCAACCGCATGCTCACCTTTACAGCAAAAAACTTGTACTTTAAATATGAGCATAATTATCAATGTCAGGATGAGCAAATCACCTCAGCTCTCAAACTTAAAATGTGTGTTCTTTTAATCTGGTCAGGTTCTTTTATTTTCATTTCAAAGCACTTTCTGCTTTAATTTTTAGACATGTGACTTTTTTTCTAAGAAAAATAAAAGATCTTGGTCAATAGCTAACAATCTCCAGCGTGAACTATTAATGAAATTAAATGAAAATAACTTATCGTCAAGGAGGAAAGCAGAAGCGTAGGCTCATCAAATTGGAAGTTAGAACATCTATTCTTTCTAGCGTTGACAATATCATGTTTAAAAAAAAAAAAAAAAAGAATTTAGACTTTTGCATAATATATTGCCAGCTAATTAAATCACATGAAACATGATAACTAACCCCACTTCCCTTTAATTAAGGTTTATGAATGACAAGATTGTATTTGCTGTGCTCATTACCTTAATTAAGAATGCCAGTTTCTTGTAGTGCTAACTGTAGCCCTTGTTGAAATACTATGAAGGGAAAATAAAAAAGGTTAATTTCTACTCACAACAAACAATCTCTCTTCTATATTTCCTCTATCCTTTTTTTTTTCTTTTTCTATTTTTATATGGCACTATCCATTTTATCTTTGACTATCCTGTGAAATGTGGTTAGTGGTTACTAGTATAAGAAAAGTGAGGAGAGATACATGTAACTTCATCTGGTTGATTTCTTTGTCAGTTTATTTTTTTGAGAAAAAAATGTTCGTTAAGTAAATTGATAGACCTGTTTAATTAACTTTTATTATACAAATTAATTAGTTAAACAGATAACATCATTCATTATGGGACCTGCAGCCAAATGATTGCAATGGAGCGCAAATTCGATCGGTGTTCAAACGTATTGGTCTCTTCTTCGTAGAATCAAATGCATCTGTCCGTCTAAGGGTTATCTTTTTTCTTTCAAACTTGTGTAAATAAAATTTCACTCAGTATTTATTCTGAGTCCATCGTATTAATTAGAAGAGCTTAAAAGTTAAAACTGAACTAATTTGTTTAAAATTAAATAATTTGAATGAAACATTGGACCTAGCAAGATATCTAAACCTTGTCTAGTCTAGTCAATAGTACAACACAAGCACTTGATCAACAAGAGTCAATACAACACAAGCAACAAATAGTTGATTCTGTGCTCGAAATGAAGATATTAGTTCACTTATTTCATCGTGCTCTCCAGAGACATAATTTCTTGGGATTTTATCTCCATGGATTTACTTTATCATGAGCTTGAATCCACGAATCTTTATCTTGGTAACTAGCATGCGCTAACCTTGTTGGAACAAAAAAATACAAGCCTTTTTCTTTTCTTATTTTTGGTTGTTTAGCGTCATTTCATGTGACCTTTTGCATCCAAGTTCTAACTATAACATTCCAACAGAATGTCGATCTCTACCGGTCAAAGTTTAATGATTTGTAAAATAATTAAAGAAATATATGAATATAAATACGCACAATTTCATTAAACAATTGTTATCTGTACGGATTTAATTTTAATAAATGATTTGGAATATAAATTGTTTATCATAAATCTAAAATATATTTTATATATTTAAAAACATTTTTATTACAAATTTTAATTATAATATAATTTATATATTTAAAAATAATTATTTATTACGAATTTTTATTATAATATAATTATATATTTAAAATTATTTATTTATTATAAATTTTATTTATATGAAATTAACCTTTATCATATGCATTGCAAGTAAAATATACTAAAATACTGGTTATAATAGTCATTGGGCCCTTCACTCTTGTGCCTTTCTGGAGTTGGGCCGAAATAATAGTACCAAACAGAATTACAGAAGGATAACGACCTAAAATAAACAATCTCTACCTTTATATATTAAATTTTAAATATTGATTTTTAAAGAAGAAATTTTAATATTTATTTAATTTTTATCAAACCACCTGACCCCACAAAAGAACGAGTTGAATTTTAGTATATTGTCAGCGTAAATTTTTTCAATAAATCAATCATAATTTTGATATTCTAACTTTTATAATAATTAACATAAAAATCAAAACTGGTTGACAATCTAAAAAAATCTTTATAATAACAGGACATACTAATTAAATTTCATACAATATCTTCTATATCAATAAGTCATTGGTTTAATTAGTATTCAACTTAATCTCCATAAGTAAGATTTTAAGTTCAAATCTAATGAATATGATCAATCAAATATTTAAAAAATAAAGGATTAAATATCTCTTTTAAAATAGAATGATCAAAACTACATTTAAACCTAAAATATACTACATCGTATTAAATTAATAATTATGGAAATGATGTATTTTAATATAAATTATTTATTTTTAAACTTATCACTTCATTATTAACAATAAAAGTTTATCTTATCATACTCTTTACTTTCTTAAAATATGCAATCTCATATTTGTATATTTTGCATATGTTAATTTTTTTGTATTTTAAGATTTCATTTAAATTTTAAATATAGTAGGATAGTTATGTTACTATACTTTACAAAATAAAATCTTTTTGAAAAAATTTAAAGTTTTTAATCAATTACAGATATCAGTTTTTTTCTTAAAATTTTCCTCTTTTCCCTTTAAGGGCTGAGTGAATGTCATTGTTAGATCAAGAACTTGGGGACATTGTTATTCTGTAAGCAAGGAAAACTGCCTGAGCAAGAATACATGACAATTGTATAATCCTATCGAGAAGAATATGTATTAAAATGGAATAAAATTGAATACAGGCTTCCTGAATCGCAGCAAGTGCTGCATGGCAAAACCAAGCTGACATTACCTTTCAAACTTTCATTCGAACGAACGAACTCCAATAAAAAGAAGACCAAAAATATCAATTAAAAAAAATGGGTGTAATCAGACTCGGATGCACATTGCTGGCCGGGCTCCCATAAAAGTTATGGCACCGACGTATGTAGCAGTAATGCGTCAGCTTTCTTTCCCATTTGAGCAATCCAAATTCTTGTTGCTGAAGGCCCGCAGCAGTCAAGTATCCACAGGGCAGCAAATTCCTCAGAAATACTAAAAACATTTCAGTTTTGTTCGGAATGTGTTGAGACTTGCACACCTATCACTTTGGTGTCATGCTTTCTCTTGCTTCTACTGTGCCGGGATCTGGTTGATTTGGTCCTTGTAGAGGGCTTGTTTGTCTGCTCTTGTGTGCCAGTTAAAACTTTTTCATTAGATAGGAGCTCAGGAGGAGCATCTGGCCATGGAGTGCGTTTTGATGGGATAGTGATGTCCAAAGGAGGATCAATTATCCATCTGCATAAAATAATAGAATCATATAGTCAGGGATATGGTCATATGGATATAAATGTCCTAATAATAGCTTTGAGGATACATGAATTCATGAACTCTCTATTGATGCCACATCACAAGTTACAAGCACAAAAATCTGCCTGATATGAGTCAATATTAAGCTCCATGAATTCCGGAGAAAATTTTAGGGTCAAACTGGTTTGGCAATACATTTTCTGTTTTTGTTTCTTGATAATTACAAAATGCCGTGTTATTTTTACCATGTTTTCTGTAACAGTTAAAACAACAATGTGACATTTTTGTAATTATTTTTTAAAACAGTAAATAAAAACAGAAAGCTATCCCAAACTACAAATTTCAGAAGCCAGAAAATTTGCAGTTAGCAAAAGTTGATAAAGAAAAGAAGCCAAGAAAACCATGTTGCAACCTTAAACAACACACCTAATTGCTTGCCTGGGATGTCCTGAAATGTTATGAGATTGTGCTAATGGTGAAAGTAAGGTCCCAATGTCCCTTTTCCAGCTCTTAAAATTTAACCTTTGGAAACTTCTTAAAATGTAACAAAATATTTTATTGATAAGGATGCAAAGATCCCAATCCAAACATTCACAACAAATCCTTGGGATGTCATTGACAAGTGATCAGGCTATTAGACATTAACCAACAATTTCAATCTAACAAACCAGCACGTACAGTTTGGTGTTATTTGGCCTTTATTCTAGCATGACCATCTATCTAATGACAGAAACTGCCATGACATATGTAACTTCCGACATTAAGATGGAAATGAAAACCACCACTTCTGGGAGATAAAGGCGCCTGTTTAGAGGAGCTATTGAACAGGCCACCTTAGCATTAATTTATGATCAAGTTATTATCATCGATCTTGTTTGTAACACAAGGACTTCAATGAATCCTGAGCTAGGGTGCCAGTGATGTCCCTAGCACCATTATATCCAATTAGACATATTAACCAAACAAACAATTAGAGATTTTGGCTTCTTTGCAGTCCAACCTCCTCGAGATCATTTTGGTTCTATCTATAAAATTCTGCACCAAGTTGGCAGCAGTTTACTTTCTAAGCTACATTCTGCTTAGCTAAGTTTGACCTGGATAATCTTAGTTGGCGATTCAATTGAACTTAATTAAGCGGAAAACTACAAATTATCCTAGAAAACAAGTCTACATCATACGATGCACAAATATCAATGCAAGATGCAGCTATTCCTAATAGGATAGTTCTGTGGACAACAACAATATAGGTTCACATTAACCACAGAACTTGTAATTGGTAAGTGTTCTTTGGGTTTGCAGTTGTATCAAACACATTTAAATCTTGCTAATATTTAAATTTGTTAAATATCCCAAATATCAGGTAGCAAATTATAACAAAAGTTAGACATCACTTGGAAAAATGAAACTTAAGGCCGTCACAAATGAAATTTTTGAAAATCAAGGAGAGGACTCACTGAGAAGGAAATTTGCTATCCGTGCGAGCTTCAACCCGCAGCCACCAAAGCAAAACTTGCCGTCCACAATTCCCAAGTGGCTCTACCACAGAGGTGCTCTTGAGCAAGGAGAATGGACTCTTTATCTCTTCATCAACCCCATCCAATTCATCAAGATCCTTAACCCACTCTGGCTTACCATCCACATCCTTCCAAACCAACCTGGAATTCAACACAAACCCAGACCACTCAAGCTTTCTGGGCAGCACAGGCGCCCTGTCATCAATATAAACCGCACTCCTCCCTGTATACCGCAACGAATTGAAAGTATGCCACCCAACCAACTTATCCGTAGCATTGCAAGCAGGACCCTGGACAGGCATAGAAGCACCCTCCTCCTCACTTTGAACCAAATACGAAGATTCATCCGAATGAAGCAATATTCCGACCGAAACAGCCCCAATCCATTTCACATTTTGCGCCTCATCAAACAACTCCATACTATGCATATTACTATCATCAGCAAACACCACAACTCCATCCAGCTTCTCTTTTCTCACAATTCTGTTCAAATTAACCAAACGTAAGCAAGTCATCATGATGCATTTTCACTGTATTCTGTGATTATGTCTCGCGCACTAACAGAAACAGCACTCCATAAAGCTTCCACACTCAGCATAATAATAATCGAGTAAAAAGGAGGTAGTAAAAAAGTTAACCTCAAAGCATGAAGTCGCATCCGAGACTCGAGTTTATGCCTAGCTTCCCACGAATTCGGCATTCGTTGAGAAAAGCCAACGTGGATTGTTCTGAGGCCTGATTTGGCAATAATCGAAGCGGTTTCGTTTGTGACTCCACCGGCCTCCACCACGATCCAAACCAGATCGTACGGCACCAGCATCAGCGCGTGCATCACACCGGTCAAGTGCAGCGTCTGGAACGTGCGCACGTGCGTCGGCGTCACAGCGATCACCGTCCTAGGGTTTTTCACTCCGAACAGAGCCCTCTGCTCTCTCTGGACTCTCTCGATTATGCGGTGCGCCTTCATCACCTCGACGGGATCCGGATGCGGCCACGGCCGGATTCGGATCCCGTGCCGCCCGACCACCACGCGGCTCGCCGTGCTCGCCACCGCCATCGCCGTCCGGTTCACCGCCGGAGGCACGTCATGCGGAGCCACGATTTCCGAACCGTTCCGGAACGGCGCGGTGTAGAGGCTGGTGGAGAAGAGGAAGAAGAAGACGAGGCGCGAGAAGCGGAAGCCGAGAACCAAGCTGATGAGGCAGCAGACGCCGTGGATTACCAGCCAGAAAATCGCCGCCGGAGACTTCACCGCGCCGTCGCCGGACGAATCCAACTGCGCCGATCCTCTGAAGCTGTTCGCCCGGCGCGTGAGGTAAGTCTGCTGCAACGCCGAGAGCTTCATTTTCTGTTTCAAAAATTTGCGTAAGGTTTGAGTTGAAGTGTGCTAATGCCTGATACTACTATTATATATTTGAATTTTGATTTGAGAATTGTATGTAGTTCGTAGCAGAATAGATAGAGTTTTGAATATGAAGAGAAAGTTTGGAGCTGGTGATGGCTTTAGGTTGCTGGTGCTGTGATTTAATCATCCAACATTTCTTTGGGTTTACGGATAAACAGGTTTGCTACTTTTTATATATATATATATAATTATTCTAACAACTTCCAGTTCGGACACAATTAATTCAAAATAAATGAAAAACACATAAATATACAATACACTCTTTCTTTGGTTATTCCGTATTCACTGCTAATAAAAAATAATATTAATTGCGTCAAGGGACATGAATAGCGGAATACTAAGGTCAACGGTTGTCAAAGGTATAAGTGAGTCTTTGTAATTTGATTTCCTTCCATCGTATGGACATTCTAAGCAACTCTAAAAAAAATGATTGGATTTTCGTTTTCTAGATAAAAAATAATACTAATATGTGACGATATCGAAGTTAATTAGTTGCTTTTTATTTCCTTTTTTTCTACGAACCAAAAACATTTGGAACTTTTTGTCTTGTCTTTTCTTTGATCTCATTTGTTTTCTTGCTTAATTTGTGTCCAACACCGTAACTGTTCTCTTTCCTACACTTCTACTTAATTTCCATTTCTTACAATTACAATTTACAACTGTTGTGGAAATTTCCGTATTCTTTTGCTTTTTTCCTAATTCACGATATACATGTAAATTGTAATCGTTTTCTAAAATTAGGAGTGATATGATACTACTAAAGTGCTAATTGAATTGGGAAGAAAAGCAGTAAACTGTCAAAATCTCCTAAAGCTATTTCGGTTAGATATTTAAATTGAAACGATTATGTCGTGTTGATCTCTCTATGTTTTCCATGTTGGTATGTTTTGTCCGGTCTGAAACCTCCAATAATTATTCGATACGCCTAACTTTTTCCTTCTAATGATATTACCCACAATTGACACTATTTGACCTTGTTCAAACTTCCTTTATCTCTATCTCTGCCTGTAAAATCATCAACAACTCATAAGACCTTTACAAACTTCTTCATACTCGCCTTTTACTACTGCAATTTTTGTGTCAATTCTTGATGAGAGTGACAGTGATACATATCCATTCGTCTAGATGACAGGTTTTACTCATGCATCACCTACAACAAAGTTTTGTGGTGTACTGAATTATTTGCTGCAAATAACAAGAGTTTTTCTCTTTGCCATGCCTATGATATTAGGTAGAGAGTGCAAAAGCGCAATGGGTTGGTGAGTTGCTTCAGTCACAAAATGCATCCAAAAACCAATATATGACCAAAGGGTTCCTTGAGAGAGTGGCTAGCTATGCATATACTACAATAAAATATGGTCGTCTTCGCTTCCAAATTCCTCCAACTTATCATTACCAGCACCATTGAAATGTTTGCACAAGGAACAAATATTTTTACTGCAGAAAATATCTTGTTATTTTTTGTTTTCTCTAGGTAAATTGGTAGTTACATAAACATGCAATGACGACGTTTAATTTGCTTTCAAAATTCGAAGATGAAAGAACAAATGCGGTTGGTAAGTTGTGATATGTCAAATCATTGGTTGCCAGCGCCACATGCTTGCAAACAAAGAAATTCTTCATACTCGTGATTTGATATAAATAAAACCCGGAACGCTAATGACTGAGACGTGCTTTGTGATGTTTTCTTATTAGGTAGAGACTGTTACCTCGCTTGATTGCTACATTCCACCATTAATGTATGTATTAGGCTCTGTTCTGGCTACCCAAGAGCTGATTTATGCCGTAATATGTTCATTTAATTGTGGTGTCTTTGAATCAGAATAATAATGCTTTTTTATTTAATTTAATTGACAAAAAAATATGAGACAAAAAATTACTCTAAAAAATAAGTTTTAGTTTTAGTACGTTTTTCTTCTTTCTAATTTTTTCTTTAGCTTTTAAATTTATTTATTTTTCCTCACTTTAATTTGTTTCCCTCTAACCAAGTAGAGGGAAAAAAAAGATTGATCAAAATTTAAGTGCAAGAGAACGGATAAGTGTTTATAGTGTTTTTTTTAATTATAATTATAATTTTACTTTAATAATCTACACAATAAAAAAATTATATTAAAAATGAGCACAAATACTGAGGTAAAACATAATGTTAGCAAGGTATTTTATAAAAAATAAATAATAAACAGAGTTATATTGAATAACTAGTTTTACATTAAAAATAAGAAAAAATAATTTTCAAATAATTTCTCAATAAATAAATATATATATATATATTAAATTATTAAAATTTTGTGATAACTTCTGTGTAAACCTTCAATATTATTAAATATATCCTTTAGAAATAAATACAAGTTCAAAGTTAATTTAATAGAAAAATAGTTCAAATATCTAATTAAAGATTGTCAAATAATATAGGGATCTGCACATTAATTTATTAAAATTTTATTTGTGTTCAAGTATTTTTTTTAAAAGTGATAGTTTAGTTTAAAATTAAGTGATATATTCAACAAAAATTGCCCATGTTAAATATTTTGACCAAATTCTTTTTTTATTAAAAATATTTTAATAAAAAAATCAAATTAAAAAGAAAAACTATGTAAATATCAAACCAAGGGGTCTCAATGGACCTTAGAACAAGGCAACTGTTATTTTCACTTCCCTCTTTTCTTAAACACTTCCCTTCTCCTTTAAAAATCCTAAATTATCCTTATAAGCACACATTCTCCCAAACTCCAATTACACGTTCACTCCATTACCCCCTTGCCATTATTGCATCGAATACAAGGGATGAATTCAATTCAACTTATTTGACTCGTTAAATAATTGATTATTTTTTCAAAAGCAACTTGATAATCAACAACAATGGAAGTATGTTTATCTAACGGAATCATGTTTTTGTTGATATTTTTTTCACTCCCATTCGATTTCACTTCCAAATAATACAACAAAATTTTGATTCCGTTACGTTATTTTACTTTCATCCCAGTGTATAACCGAAATTCAACCATGTTATGTCATTCAATAACATAATAAAATTGTATTTTTGTTATAATTTTTTTTGTTTTAAAAAACACCACAACAGAAATATGATTTTGTTGTGCTATTCATTTAATAATATAATGGAATTATTGTTTCGTTGATTTTTTTAAAAAAATAATAACACAATGAAAGTGTGATTTCATTGAGTTATACGTTGAGAATCACGAATCTTATTTTTGTTGTGGTATTTTTTTAAAAACACAATAAAAATATGATTCTATTGTGATTCTCAATGTCGAACACAATGAAATCATACTTCTATTGTATATAATAAAATAGAAGAAAAAAAAAACTTATCAAGAATACCGAGTGGGAGGGAGCAGGACACAATGGTTGAGGAAGAAAGAAAGGAAGAAGAAAACCTACGAGAGGGGAAGGGAGTAAGAAAAAGAAGAGAGAGACGTTAGAGGAAAAGAGAGAATGGTAAAAAGAATGAAAAAGGGAAAGGAGAAGTCGAGAAGAGGTGGGAGAAAAATCACAGAAGAAAACTTTTATTTATTTCCACTACTTTTGGAACAGTAACAGTGAGAATACGAATTCCCTGTTACATACACATAACACATCCAAATACATGGACTCAACCAAAACAGGCACACACGTCCATATAAATAGACTACCGAACCTTTTTTTTTTTTAAGTTAAACTAAACTTGTTTAATTTGATCAATTGACAATTGGACCGAGAATCAATTGTAAAAATTAAAGAAATTGACAGAAAGAAATCAAATAAAAGATAGTGAAGAACAGACAAAAATCATGTAAGAATCTGGTTTTTAACTTACATTTTTGTAATGATTTTTTACTTTTTCAATTCAATATAATTTTATCTAAACAAAGGTTCGAATAAAAAATTAAAAATCTTTTGATTTAACTACTTACTCTATTAGTCTATTACAATTTTTTTTGCCAAATTTAACTATAAATGAATTAAAAATATTAATTATTAAAAAAACTTATTTTATAATTAACTTAATAATTCTAATAATTATAATTATTAGATAATAATCTAATCAGATGAATCAAAGCCCTTAATTTTATAAATTAAGGGAACCAAATATTATAATTAAAAATTAGGAAATCAAAATCATGAATTTAAAAAATTAGGAGATTAAAATTACAATTAAAAAAAATTACCTAAGCCAGCTTATTTCGGAGTCCGGACTATTGGTCTGTTGTTGTTTGTTGGGTAAGTTTAGTAACGGCCCATGGGCCCAGAATGGGCCTCCGCTTATTGGCCATAATCCAAAATAGAGAGGATACGTGCCTCGTGGATCTTGCCATCTTGAATCCACAATTTTACGTACAATTTAATAATTCTTCATAGTTATTAATATTATTATCACTTTTTCAATTATTGTTTCGTATAATTATTTTGATAGTACTTCAAACAAAAGTGGGTCAGTGATACTCACAACGTGAAGCCAACGATAGTATACAATACTGTTCCGTGACGAATATAGGATCTCGGATCAGTGAGGATAATTTAAAATAGTGGGTTTAAATATATAAAATTAAAGAGTATAAAATATAAAAATATAAAAAATATGAGAATAGTTAGTTCAAATAAATGAAATTAGAAAGAAAATATAAAAATATTAGATAATTATATGTGATTTTTTAAAATGAAGAAGTGCATTTACACACCCTCATTATGTTGTAGATCCGTCAATGATAATGTTCATTCATGTAGCCATCCCACATTTGCATCTCATAATTATTAAATGTGTGTTTATATATTAGTTTTTATAGTTTGTTATAATCAAAAATATATATATATATATATATATATATATGAATGATTATGTATGTCAAATTTTATTAAAATTAAATAAATAAATAATTAAATGATATATATTTTAGTATATTTTAAAATATTATATTACATTGATTTTAATATATGAACAATATAATAATAATTTTAGATTAAGATAAAATTTATATATGTGATTTATGTGGAAAAAAATATTTTAGTTAAAAATTATTGAATAATATGATAATTATCAAATTTTATATATATGCGCGCAATCCCAGCATATTCAATTATTATTTTTCTTGAACTTCTTTATGCAATAGTTAGTTGTGGGCTCTAATAGTCCAACGGCATAGTGATTCTTCCACTAATATAAAATAGTTAGATGATATGTAATACTAACTATTTATCTTGTTTCACAATAAAATGTTTACTTGAAAATGTCTATTTAAAAAGTGGTTTTGGAAAATAATTGTTTTAGATTGCTTTGAAGCTATTATTTTTTATTTCTCAAAACTACGAATAATAGTTTATTTTAGTTTGTTAAATTTACATAATGATTGTAATTGTTTTTAGAAAAACATTTTAATTACAAATACTTTTTTATTTAAAAAAAAATCAGATAAGTTCATAATATATACCTTAAGTCTAAAAGGTATGTGACTTGGTGCAAACAAACTTTTTTTTCCTCAAAAAGAATCATCAAATGATTTCTAGTTAATTGTGATGTTTATTGATTCGAATTAACTCGTGATTTAATTTGACTTAATTATATTGAATTGAGTTTTTAAAGTTTAGTTACATTCGACCTAACTCAATTAAGAAATGATCATTAACGGATCGGATAACAAATTTTATTTTTTGAATCCAATTCAATCTATATCGTATAATTTAATTTATTATATATAAGTTAATTATTAAATACAAGATATATTAGTAATTTTTAGTTCACATAGTTTATTAAATTAAACCATTGATGATTTTTCCTTTTTAAGTTATTTTATTTTTGTTTTGATTTTGTTTATATTTTCACATGTTAATATCATACTTTATTTTCATCTAAAATAAAAATGTTGTATTAGCATTAAAATCATTAATTATATTAGTTAAATATTTTTCTCAATATGATATCTTTTGAGTGTCTTTAATCATCATATACTTAAAGAAACTTTAAGCAATAATAAATTATTATTTTAAAAATATTATTTAAGTATTTAAACTCAATTAATCAAACTCAATCCAATCTGATTATGATTAAATTGGATCTACAATAAAATTTGCATAAACAAATTTAGTCAAATCCAATCCATTCGACTAATAAACAGTCCTAGGACCAACTATTTACACTTTTACCTCAATTAATATATATATATATATATATATATATATATATATATATACATATCCATTTTATTTATCAATTAATAAGTTATAATTTAATTATATTATTGTATGTTCACACATTGCATTTTCATCTACAACTAAGCCAAGTAGTTAATGGTTAATTATTTGGCTCACTGCTTTTATTGTACAAATTGGTCAAATCCGTCACGACATCAAGGTATTTCCAAATGATCCTTTTAACTAATAAAAACTGATAAACTAACAAATAACAAAAGTAATATTTATAGATTAAAAAAATATTGTTCTACTACTTCGTATATATGAAATCTATAAGCAACAAAAATTGGATCCCTATAGGTGATGGTAGAAAAGACGTGCTTCACATTATCTTAACAGTACTGCTATTTGGTTTTTTTTCCCCAAAGGGGGCAAAAAAAATTATTTAATAATTGGGGTGGTTTTTAAAAAAGTACCATTTGAAGGTAAGTCGTGCCTAGCACGACTCTTATTTTTTATAAAAAAAATAATTATCCTTCGCTAAAAATTTGATCTTTAATTTTGATTGCTATTTCAGTCGTTAAGACTTTTTACGACAAAAAATTATGATTATTTTTGTTTTTATTTTATGTTTACGACCACAGTATTCTGTCGCAAAAAGTCTTAACGACTGAAAAAAAAAATCAAAAGTAGCTACCAAATTTTTAGCAACAGATTTTTGTTTAAAAAAAAAATAAGAGTCGTGCCAGGTGGTACGACTTCTGACACTTTTGACACAGAAGTCGTGCCACGTGGCACGACTTATCCTCAAATGATATTTTTTTAAAAATCACCCGCAATTGGTAAATAATATTTTTTCCCCATTTGTACGAAAAGGCCCTGCTATTTAGTACCACAAGGAAGGTACACGATATGCACGAATTGTTACGTAGCGGTTGTTATTCTTTTTTTAAAATAATTTAAAACTAAAAGTTAAAAAAGGATAATTGCAAAGTCACCATTGTGCTGTCACACCTCTATCACCGTGAACCACCGCACCTTCGACAATGTACACCATCGCACATCCTCTCGCCCCTGATATCCCCCTCTTCTCCTTCGGGTTCTCATTGGCAGCCGTCACACATAATATTAGATCTAGAAATGAAGATAAAAACAAAATCGTAGATTCAAAACAAAATTGCATATTCACAACTCAGAACTACAAATCTGTAACACCATGATTCTAATCCTTGACGATTACCCTCAGCCATAAAGAACCCCACACCGCCACCAACCCCAACAACCACTGCAACAACAACATTCAAAACCTTTTCTCGCTCCCCAACCCACAACAACAACCCACCTTCATCGAGTTCGTCGACTCTGGAACCCTTAAGCGGCCTCGCCTTGTGTGGACCCACAGTCCCACAAGTGCTTTGTCGACGTCATCGCATACCTCAACATCAAAAGCGTCGTTCCCAAGACCCCACAGCTGACAGCCCCACAGATACAAGATTTTTTGGTCAGATCTAGTTTTATTTGTCAAGTATAAGTTTTTCAGAGTGGTGAGAGGACCATGACAATTGTGTATTTCGTTATTGCATTTTACTTCTCAGATCTGGATGTTGATGTTGGTGTTGTAATGTTGTTGTAACCATTATGGAATTTGCTCAATGCCCAGTTAATTTTTTCGACGATAGAGGGGTTGGAGGCCGACAGTAGTGAAGAGTCACCGGAGGTGGTGGAGGGCAACCATAGATTTTAGTGTAGGAAGAAGAGTGAAAAAGGGAAAGTTTTGGTAGAGAAGTGTGAACTGTTAGGGACTAAATTGCAAATTCTGTAACTATATATTATTAACTAACTAATATTTAATCTAATCCATTTAATTTTTCACTAATATATCCAACGCAATCAACTGTTATACACCCGTGCACACCTTAATTCCCTGTGTTGCGTCATGCAAAATCACTGTTCCTGCGATTAGTACGAAATTATTTTGTATTAATTAACATTTGCCTTTTCTTATTGAGCAATGCTATTCATCACAAAGTAAACACTGCACGAAACACACGAAAGCCAACATTGACGGCAAACGAACCCAAATAATACAAATTAAATAAAAAATTACGAATTTGGGGCTGTTTTGAAACTATTTACCAATCTGGAGCAGTTGGTCCCGCCCAAAATTGGGCGTGACCAGTCCCACCTGAATCTGGGCGTGACCGGTCCCGCCCAATTTTGGACGGGACTAAATCCGTCTCTAAATCCGTCGCTAAATCGATTAGCGACTGATTTAGCGACGGAAAATTTGGTTTTTTTTTTTTTATTTTTTGTTTGCGACCAAAATATTCCATCGCAAAAATTGTTAGTGACTAAAATAAAAATCAAAATTGACGTGTTTTGATTTTTGACGTAAAATATCATTTAATATTATTTATTTTTATTTTTATTTAATTTGAAAGTATTTTTAGACTGATCTTCATCATAGATATGATATTTTTTACTTTTATTTAATATTATTTTATTTAGTATATTTTTTTAATTTTATATGATTTTATTTAATATATTCCCTTTTCTCTTTTTGTTCCAGTCAAAAGCACGCAGTCGATTAACCCGTCATCGAAACTACACTGAAACTCAGACTTTCTGTCAATCGGTGACTCAATTGTATAAAATTAATGTGGCCAAAACATATACATCCAAGCGAGAAAGGGAATTAGAAAGGATCGTCCATCTTTCATGGTGAATGATCAATTGTGCGAGTAAGTTGGTCACCATCTTTATCTCTCTGGGTAAGCGCAATACAATTCTTTGCATTTCAATTTGATTCACTTTGTCTCACGCAGCTCCACTCCTATTTCTAGAGTTCTGCAATGTTTCCCAGCTCCAAGTGCGCTTTTGAATTAATGGGGTGCTACAATTCCGATTATTGTGTGGTGAGTGCACTTTGGGACGAGTGGAACGAGGGATAAAGTGTGGAATGAGTACGGAAAAGTTAGGAATGAATGTGTTTTGGGATAAATGGGGTTATTATATAAAAATACAAAAAAAATTAAACAAAACCATATAAAATTTAGAATATCAAAAAAAGTTACAACGGCGTACGATATGTCCTTCAAATGGTCTAACTTTTGATAGAAATGTCCGATCGAGGTGTACGATATGTCAAAATGCTCGAAATTGATAGAAGTAATGAAAAAAATAAAAAATAGCATGCAATTAACTGACTAAATAATTAAAAAATTAGAAAACAAGAAAATTTTGGGACGTTCGAAGATTAAATCACAATTTTGTGGCACTTAGAAGCCTTTTTTGGGAAATTTTTTTGACCAAGTCCCCTTTGGATACTTGCTAGTGCCTTCTCCTCGATATTTCGAACGCGTGGCCACCGGTTTCGCCTCAATCAGACATTCCAGTCAAAAGTTATGACCGTCCGAAGTTTATATACGCATCGCTTCATCTGTGCATGACTGACACGTGTCACGAATTGGTCCCGCCCAGAACTGGGCATGACTGGTACCGCCCAGTAGTGGGCGGGACTGCCCCCCTAGTCCCGCCTGGTGCTGAGCAGTACCAGTCATGCCCAGTTCTGGGCGGGACCGGCTGCCCCAGATTGGTAAATAGTTTTGAAACTGCCCCAAATACGTAATTTTTTATTATTTGGGTTCTTTTGCCCAACATTGACCAATGATTTTTAAATTTCTAAGTAAATATTAGTTAAAAAAATTAAAAACAAATCAACGAGTTTTGAGAATCATTTGCCTACTAAATAGTGTTTTCCTTTCTTATTTTACCATCAAATCACTACATCACACCTCCACGCAAATGCCATTATATATAGTATTATTAGGGACTTATACTCTATTCTTTATATTTTTATTTTCTCTAATCCCTTTTAAAGATGGGTGAATACTTTTTAGTATTAAATTTTTTAAGTAAAAGAGATACACACAAAGAGGAAATGAGTGTATTTTTCTTTACCATTTAACCTCTTCATATATATCTTTCTTCTACTAAAAATTTCCACCACTAAAAAATATATTAACATTGTTCTTAAATATAAGATTAACTAATTAAATTATTTTAAAAAATTAATTAATTTAGTTGATAACATTAAATTTATTAATAATTTATATTATTTTTTTTCAAAATTTTCATTAAAAATATTAAGACTCATCAACTTATTCTTTTCACATAATTATTTTTATATGATTAATTAATATATGCTAATCATTTTCTATAATCCTCATAAGACAGAAAATGAATTTGTATAATTTAATATAAAATAATTAATAAAAATTAATAACAAGCAAATAACTCATTTGATTGTATTCACAAATAATCACTCACTCTTATGGGATGTCACAAGAGTTTCACAATTACCATTCACCAAACAAATGACCCACTCATCCAAGGTGGATTCTAACATGAACTACTAATATTTCCCTCTCATTCGTGAAATATTGATTATTATCGTTAGATATATTTATAAAATATTCAATGGGTGAGATTTAAAAAGGGAATCGGATCAGCATGTTTTTTATTTTTCTGTTAATTTTTTCTCTTTTTTTCTATTCCACGCTTCCCATCGCCCCGGTCGTTGGCTTCTTCGTTCTTCTTTCAAATTTCATTACCATCATCCAAAATTTCAAACCAAATTCTAAAACTTAATCCATTCCAACTCTCAAATTTTGAACAAATTACATAATATCAAAAGAAAACCAAATCTCAAACATAAAAAATCCAGAAAATGCGATGAACAAGGAGAAAAAATCAGTGGTAGAGAGCGGGAGAGGATGGTGCGGAGTCCACGACGCTCTCCTCTCCGGAGAAGAAGTCTTTGTCGACGACTCGTCGGAGAACTGCATGCGTTTCTAGAAAGATGAGAAAGATATGGATGTTGTTGGAGAAAGATGAGAAAGTGTTTATGGAATCATGGGTGTTGAAAATTAATTTTTATGAAAAAGAGAGATGAGTGGCAGCGAAACAAAGAGGTTGTTGGCGTTGTGGTGGTGGTGGTGGGAGTTGTCGCCAGGGAGGAAGCGGAGAAGCAATGGCTGGCGTGCCATTGAAGAAGAAATGAAAAAGAGGATCATTACCCGCCGGAAAATAATGAAGAGTGTCAGAAAATATATTTTTTAAAACAAAAATATTTTATTATTATTTTCCAATAAGCAACTTTTTATCATGAATAATTTTCCTCCCTCATCCATGAAATCCTACTTTTAGGAGTTCATATTAGACTCGTCCCTCATCCAATTGAAACTCGAAGATATCATGTTCCTTATTGATCACGGTTCACCATAACAATACCTCTCAAAATTTATGATATTGAAAAGACTTTTAATTTATTTATAAATGTATTGCATTTTGTAAAAAGATATTCTTATGTCAATACGTATTTCTTAAAAATATATATTAACAAATATGTTTTTATTTTATTATTTAAAAATAACGATAGATATCAAATAAAATAAAAAGACACGTGAATGTCATATTTCTTTCGCCCGTGAAGAAAATGTCAAAATTTTCGTCTGTTGACTTTGGCAGACTCTTCTTTCGCCAGTGGCTGCACATGTGGTGTTTTTTCACAATCTTGCATTCTCTTGCAAATTAAAAATTTAATCACCTGTTCCTTTTGTATAATGTTGTTGTTTAAATGGAATGATAAGTCTAATTTCAATATCGATTTCTAACGGTAATGCATGTGAAATTTATTTACTATTTATTTTGAATAACAACGACCTTTAATCACGGATAGAGATACACTGGATACAGTGGTTCATACTTCATAGCCTACTATCACCGTAGATACAGTGACTACAAATCAGGTATCATTATTCAACCAAAAATTTATATTCAACAAAAATGAAATAAAATCACGTACCACTATTATTTACTACGTGTTTGATAACGGTCTCTCTATCATTGACATGTGTCAAGTTGAAGCAATTAGTGCTTGCTTTCATGTTTTTATAACCAATTTGACATGAATAATAAACACGTAACAAAACGTGAATCATTAAAAAAGCAGATCCAAACATGCCCTCAACTACCTCTTCCTCTTGTGCTACGTTGATATTGTCCTTATTTAACTAAGTAAACATAATTATCAGCGGAAAAAACATGTACTATTGTTTGGTTGTTCGCATTTTTTATTTTAAAATAAAAGATAATTCTTTTATATTTTATAACATTTTTATTTTATATTAATGTGTACTAATTTTTAATTTTAACCTTTTTGCTTAAGATATACCATTTCATGTTTTTTAATCCAAAATTATCAAATAGTTATAATGGTTGATTGTACATTTTATTTCTTTTCATAATTATTTAACTATAATAGTTTTTAACAATTTTTCATCTAAATTTATCACAAATAATTAAAATCAATGATAAAGGTACCACCGCACTAAAGTGGCGTTATTAGTGGTTGATCTTCCTTCATTTAAAGTGGACAGCAAAAATGAAAAATTCCTGAAAGACTATATGATATTATGAGAAATATGTGTAAACCAAACTTGTTAAGAGATAAAATATATTGAAAGTCCCCATCTTTTAAGTTGAAAGTATTTTTTTTCTTCTTTTCCTATCTTTCTTAAAATACATATAAGCGTCCAAGTATATTTTTCTTATTTATATTTTAAGTTCAAAGTTCAAACATAATAGTACTTCTGTGATGTTCACCAAAAATAATTAAAATTTGTACTTCTGAGATCATATTGATTTAAACAGGTAATAAATGATAGTAAGTATGAAAGGTACTTTTGACCGTTCTCTATTTCGGTGATAATGGAATACGTAACACTGTTCACTGATATCTACAGAATTATTAAATTTTAGGTGTTTGTTAATAGGTTCTCAGTACGTTGATTACATAACTAATGTTAAACTATTTATATTAAAATTTATGTTAGAAATATATCAAGAAAATGATAAAGTATATCATTAATACTTTTAATACTAAATTATTTTAATTTCTTAATTAATAGTATCTTTAGAGTATCACCTATATAAGCAAATGAATATAACTTAATTAGTAACTCAAGTTGAACTTCTAAAGAGATTATAGATTTGATTCTCTTCTAACATGGAAAATTACTACATAGTCTAGATCATGATTCTAACTAATTTCTCACATAATAAATATTTGAGTGTCATTATTTTGTTATTGTGAATTCAAAATTTTAACAACATATTCTATAGAGACTGGTTAAAACACATGACGATTTAGAATTATAAGTACGTATTTGAATACTTTTTAAAATCACGATGGAGGATAAAAATCACATAAAATATGTAAATTTCCTACAACAATAAAGAGTAGATTTATCTTTATCATGTAATCAAAATCGATTATGTTCCAACTCATTGGCACCTGAGAAGTGTGCCTAATAATTTATCGCATAACACATCTCAGAGAAGAATTCAAAATTTAAGTATAACTAACCTTCAAATTGAAATAGAGTTCCATAACTTTATAAAACACCGAAACTTGTAAGAATATTTAAGATCCTGTTAAAGAGCTAAAAGACTCTAAGTAAGATAAATAAATAAAAATACAAGTGAACATTTAGCATATTACAGTATTAATTTTCTCTCTGAAGTATTATTCTCTTGTAAATAATATCTAAAATAATAAAAATTATATAAATAATATTTTAAGTAATAAAATTATTTGAGTAATTTTTCAAGTATTGACTAACCTTTTAAACTGGTCCCTAAATATTGATAAAATTTATTAATTTAAGAATTAAATTAATAGACATTCAATATTTACGGAATAAGTTATATAATTTTATTGTTTCAGAGATTATTAAAGAGAAAGAGTAAGTAATACTTAACTAATTAAATTAATTAATTACTCCTTAAGTTTATTATGAAGTATTTTTATTGCATTATTATAATTATAACTATAATAATGGCGATTTAGAAATTAGCTATCTCTAGCAAAAAAAAAAAAAAGAATTTAGCTAGCACCGATTGAAGAAAAAGACAGAGAGAATAAATAAATGGAATAAAAAATCTAGAAGATTGACGAATGAGAGGGGGTGAGAAAGCAGAGGGGGACAAAATGACGGGGAAAATAAATTTTAAGAAAAAAAAAAAGAATTAAGAATCCACAGTAAGGTGTCAATCCAAGTCAACTGGATCATAAGCTGGCAACCAACGGATCCACAAACTTTTTTTTTTTCTCTTCACACTATTGATATTGATGTAATTGAAGTGCTATATCAAACGGCTAAAACAATGGTTTTGACCTAATTTTAAAGCCCCAACGTCGCTGAGATCAATAATAACCTTACTTGGGACCCACGACTCAGAAAAAGTCAATATCTCCCCCCACTTACCTCCATATGCTTTTTCTCATCGGAAAAATAAAAAGCATTTTTCCGTTCAAAGAGAGACCAAAATACCCTGTTCAGCGTGACAGTGCAGTCACCTAGTGGAGCAAACAAGCCACTACACTATCGTCTTTCTATATTTATTTTCTTAGGCATCATTTGACCAGGGTAATACCCTATGACCCTCTTAATTTTCTTTAACACCTCCTCCTCTTTCTCCCACTGCCTTTCTTTTTCTCTGCAAGTATGGCCGTGGAATTCATTATGGGGTACAGGAACGACAATTTCGCCGAGGAGAATGCGGTTCGTGAAGCTGCGTCAGGGCTAGAGAGCGTCGAGAAACTCATCAAGTTGTTGTCTCATACTCAACAACAATACCAGACAACCTCAAAGTCTTCCATGGAAAACATCGACACCGACTACAGAGCTGTCGCTGACGTCGCTGTTTCTAAGTTCAAGAAGGTCATTTCGCTTCTGGGCCGCACCAGAACCGGTCACGCGCGTTTTAGAAGAGCCCCTGTGCCTGTGCCTGTGCCTGTGCCTCCCCCTCCACCCTCCGAACCGAGAGTCTACCGTGCTACGCCGCTGCAGCAGATCCCGCCACCCACCCTTCACACTCACACTGTCACTGACCACTCTCTGATCCCCAAAATTGAGAGAAAGGACTCCTCCAAGACCATTAATTTCTCCTATTCAAATTCGTTTGTCTCCTCCCTCACCGCCGGCGACACCGACACTAAACAACCGTGCTCGTCGTCGCCGTCGCCGGCGACGGCTTTTCAGATAACGAATCTCTCTCAGGTCTCCTCCGCCGGAAAGCCTCCTCTTTCGTCCTCTTCGTTGAAGAGGAAGTGTAGCTCTGAGAACTTGGGTTCTGCCAAGTGTGGCAGTTCCTCTAGCCGATGCCATTGTTCAAAGAAGAGGTGTATATATATATATATATGTGTGTGTGTGTGTGTGTGTGAATCTCTTTTTCTTATCCATAAAAATTTTCAAAAATGTGTATATATATATATATATATATATATATATATATATATATTTGTGGTGTATGGTTCTGATGTATTCTGATTTGGATTGGTTTGTTGCAGCAGAAAAATGAGGCAGAAGAGGGTGGTGAGGGTACCTGCAATAAGCTTGAAGATGGCTGATATTCCACCCGATGATTATTCTTGGAGGAAATACGGACAGAAACCCATTAAAGGATCCCCTCATCCAAGGTACATAACAACTTAACATTATAATTATATCATAAGCACCTTCACATCTAGTACCTATAATTTTATCTTCGGATATGTTAGCTTGCTCGTTGACCATTCAATTTCAAATTCAAAATGGACCCATATTTTATTTTGTTTTACTAAATTGAATGATCTAATTTGTTTCCTTTTTTCTCTTTCTCGTATGGGCTAAATTTAGAAAGATCCTGGCATGCTTTTTCTTTTCTTTTTTCTGTCCTTTCCCTTGAGTGTTTTCTATTTTTATGTGATGTTTTGGAGTTAATTTTGAATGGTGGAGTAAATGGTAGTAGTAGTTAATCAATGAATTGAGTTGTTTTTGGAATTATTAATTTGCAGAGGTTATTACAAGTGCAGCAGTGTTAGAGGATGTCCAGCGCGCAAACACGTAGAGAGGGCTCTGGATGATCCATCTATGTTGGTAGTCACCTATGAAGGAGAGCACAATCATACACTCTCTGCAGCCGAAGCTAATAATCTCATCCTAGAATCCTCTTAAATAATTAATCATCGTTTTCCCATCACAAAGTATGTTCTGATCATGTCATTCATGGCTTGTACAATTGAATTTTTTACTCGAGCAGAGCTTTATCTCGAAGGAGATTAATTGATGGGGGTGTTTCCATGTTCAGATATCTTCTATACAATATTGGATTCCTTTATCTTTTCTCTCTTCAAAGACTTGGACCGACACTAAATCTGAATCCATCACGATTCACGAGTCACGACTAGACTTTTCTTTTTTAAAAAAAGGCGAAGAAGGCGAATTTGGTAACGGATTTTATTTAATTCAAATCTAAAGAGAGAGAAAGAAGGAAGTGGGGCTTTATTCCTTCTTTTTATTTATTTTTTTCTTTTTGATTGCTTTACGGTACTTATCTTGTATGCTCATTAATCATTAATGGGAGAGTTCAATGAAAGAAACGGAGTCAAAGAAGAGGACGGACATGTCGTGTTAAAGACAGTTGACTAAAAGAGAGAGTAGTTGGGACGGCAAATTATAGTGAGTGAGTGAATGAAGGTGAGGTGAGTGAGAAGTAAAGGAGAGGGAAAGAGCGATAAAGAGGGTTTTTAATGCAATTTTGTTTGGACCGTTTTGGCTTCTAGGATAAAGGTTGGCTAGAAATTTAGTACACTTGATGAGAGGGGTTCGTGATCCAGAAATCCTATGTGGGAAAACCCATGTCAAAGTCAAAATGGGTGGGTGTGGAATTGAATCAGTTGATAAGTTCTAACACTGAAGGGTCCTACCTCGTTTGTTAATTTGTTTATTTGCTTTCTTTCCTTTGCCTCTGCCTTGACGTTAGGTTTGTGGTGCGTATAGTTTCAAGCCTTCTTTGCTCATTCATGCATTTTGTTTCTCCATTTACATGCATGTGGCCTCCTCAATAATTTTGTCTTTTGTTTTCTTCCCATACTTTCTCGCAGTCCAAGTCAAAAACATTGTTAGGTTTAAATTCTGGTCATATAATAGGTAGGCATGGATAGAAATAGGTTAGACTAATAAGGCTTTGCTTAGATAGATATGAGAATTTGATTGCTTATAAAATGCAAAGTTTAAGCTTGATTTGTTCTTATTATAGACTTGATTTATAGGATTTTACTTCTTTTTATATGAGCTAATAGACTCTATGAAGCACGAACACACTGAAATACAGGGCGGGTCGAGCCCGACACAGCGACACGCGTCGACACCGTGTCTGACACGTGATCAACAACCTCGACACGTTGACCTTGTTTGACATGCGAATTTGACCGTGTCTGACACGGTCAAAAGGCAATTTGGTGAAGAAAAAAATTCAGATATTAAATTTCACTCACGGGAATTTTCGTGACCCTTCACATTTTCTCGCTTCACAGTTCACACTTGTTCATGCTCAGTGCTCACCGTTGTTCGCTTCTACCTTCGCTCGTCGTTCTCACCGCTATCGGCCTGTCGTTCGCACTCACCAGTCACAAGTAAGACGAAGTTGACTGTAAGCTTAGATGAGAGTGTTGAGGGAGTGGGTGGTCGGGGCTTCATGTACGCCAGCGGCGTCTTCGATGGGTCGATGTTGGGTTTCACTTTCTTCCACGCCTCCGCGAAGGCCGAATCCACCGCGGGAGTCGCTGACACGTCGATGGAGAGGCAGCGGAGATGAGGGAGGTGGTTGCACGACAGAGCATCGCGAGATTAGGGTCTGAGAGAGAGAGAGAGTGTTTGTTTGTGTGTGATGCAGATGCACTGATGCGAGTGAGAGAGAGAAGTGTGACAAGTGGCGAAAAGTTTGAAGCAAGTGGTTGGTCTGCGAGAAATTTTGGGAGCAAGTGTGCAATTTTTAATAACGTGGAGCAAGTCTTTGGTTTGTGAGTAATTTTGGGCTTATAATAAAACATTGGGCTCTAACATGTCTCAACAATGGGACTTGATTTCTTCACCTCCCATATCTTTTACAAATTCTCAACTTACTCCTTTCATCTTTTTTCCTTTCTTCATCTTCTTTCTCCTGTAGCAGCACTTTATATATATTTACTTGCAACGCATGCTTCTTCTTTGAATTTTTTTTGGTTACATTGATGGGTTTTAGTAGTTTAGTTTAATTTTTTTGTTAAATTATTGAATATTAAATGAAATATACACTATATAAATTAAAAATACCATTTAATATAAAACGTGTCCCAACATGTCGAAATCCATAATTTTTTAAGATTGACGTGTCGGAGAGTCGAGTCATATTGTGTCACGTGTCGTGTGTCAGTGTCGGTGCTACATAGAATAGAATAGACTCATAGGTTAATAGAAGAAAAAAAATTCTATGTAAAACAAAATATAGTTAATAAAAAGTAAAATTAATTTAACTTATAGGTTATTAGTTTTTTTTTTTCATTTTTATCCCTCACTAATTTATTTGAAAATCCTTTTTTATTTTATGTCAATTAATATTATTCAACTAGCTTATTAGTTAATCTTATCAAACATTTTTAATTCAATCAGTAATCTTATAAAGTTTCATCATTTAACTCTTAACTTATACTGCATGTAGATCACAAGCTTCCACTAGCTTATATGCTAATTTTATCAAATACCTTCTTAAAAAATACTAGCAAGTTAAAAACCATAAATATTGGGTTCTCCGTTAAGTATACTTGTCATCCTAATTAATCACTAATCAATCAATGTCAACAAGCATGTTAAGCAACAAATACTATACACTAAACAGGATACACGTAAAATGTGCCATAATCAGCGTGAGGTCCACTAGATTGGTTTTTTATCCAAAGGAATTATGAAAATAAGAAACAGAAAAACAACAACAAAGTAGCAAACAGCAATGTAAGGCCCATTGGTAATAATAAATCACTACCATCAATTGTCGTTTTTCAGAATGCCTGTTTCATTTGCCTAAATATGACGGATGGAAATGGAAATCACTTGTCCTTGTTTTCTAACCTCTTTTTTTATCTTTCCAACAGATGAATGATGTAGAGTTGAAAAGCAATATTTTATTTCTTATCTGTTAATTTTTCATTGAAGAGGTTGTTACGGATAAAAGATAAATATATATTATCTTTTGTCCTATTAATTCAAATGTTTAAATCTCCATTGGTCTGTCATCATAACTACCAGAAGATAATCACCAGAAAATAGAAGATATGAGCATTATCTTTCAGTTATCAATATCTCCACATATCAAGGAAGAAGATATTGGGCTCAACCGTATCCTATAAATACCACACATCCCATGGTGAAAGGTACACACACATATTCTGACTCTCTCTTTCAATTCACACTGCACACACCACACGCCAATTGCGTTGTGAGTATTGCTGCTGTGATCTTCTTCTTCTTTGAGTTGCTTCACTTCCATAAGCTTCTTAAGAGAGAGAGAGCCTGATCATATAGAAAACTATCCAACACCACTTGTTGGACATTTCTGTTCTCTCCGAGCAGAACAGTGGCGCCGTCTGTGGGGACGATAAATTTCGAATCCCACCATCTCTCAATGGCTAACACCAGAAGACACCGAAATATCAG
The DNA here is from genome assembly GCA_007407185.1 of Glycine tomentella. NCBI lineage: Eukaryota > Viridiplantae > Streptophyta > Magnoliopsida > Fabales > Fabaceae > Glycine > Glycine tomentella. The sequence continues at coordinate 792,465 of PYAF01002586.1, forward strand.
ACGTGAAGACCCACCCAGCAATCCGAATCCAGAGAATGTGGTGGCAGAAGACGCATTGTCCCATACGACTTCATCCCGTGCGGGACCTGCAGCTCATGAGCCGGCCAACACACCGGCAACACAAGAAAACTCTGAAGCTTCGCAACGCTTCATTCAGAGTGCTCTCCAGTCTTTGATGGCTCGAATGGAAAATCTGGAGAAGCGCTATGAACTCCAGCGCCAGGAGGACATCCAAAGGCTGATTACTCAGTTGGAGGATCGCGACAACAGAAGGCGAGAAGAAGACCGTCGGCAAAATACCGACGGAGGGCGAGAAGAGGATCGTCGGTAAAATACCGACCACACGGGAGATCATGCAGGAGCCGACCGGCCCCATGCAACAGCTAAGAGATCAAGGCCAGCCACGTCGGCCCGAACAGCCAGGACCGACCAAAGAGAACCGATCGACCATTCGGAGCGGGGCAGAATGTCTCGTTCACAACACGAAGCTCACCGTTCGTCGTCGGCCATATCACCTGAACAGGCCGCGGAGGAGAGACCGACGGGTGAGATCATCCGTCATCCCGGTCAAGGTGATGGCACGTACAGAAGGAAGTACAGCCGAGGCCACCAGAATAATAGTCCATTCGTCGACCGCATAGTGAAAGCCCCATTCTTGGAAGATTTTGACGGCTCCTTCTTGAAAAAATATGACGGGAGCCAAGATCCACAGGTACATATCGACGAGTTCGATATGCAGATGTGCGTTCGGGGAATTGACGAACCCATCATATCTCGGATCTTCGCTACAACCCTTACAGGAGCTGCCCAGACATGGTTCCATTCATTGCCGCCGAGGACCATTCGTCACT
>PYAF01002586.1:795217-812521 GCA_007407185.1 Glycine tomentella
CTGTTACGGATAAAAGATAAATATATATTATCTTTTGTCCTATTAATTCAAATGTTTAAATCTCCATTGGTCTGTCATCATAACTACCAGAAGATAATCACCAGAAAATAGAAGATATGAGCATTATCTTTCAGTTATCAATATCTCCACATATCAAGGAAGAAGATATTGGGCTCAACCGTCTGCTATCAAAGTCCAGATTTGAATCCTATAAATACCACACATCCCATGGTGAAAGGTACACACACATATTCTGACTCTCTCTTTCAATTCACACTGCACACACCGGACGCCAATTGCGTTGTGAGTATTGCTGCTGTGATCTTCTTCTTCTTTGAGTTGCTTCACTTCCATAAGCTTCTTAAGAGAGAGAGAGCCTGATCATATAGAAAACTATCCAACACCATTTGTTGGACATTTCTGTTCTCTCCGAGCAGAACAGAGGTATTTTTTTTATTAGAGGGCAAGGTACAGAGAAAAATATACACAAAGGAGTCAAATAATTTGAATATGTCCTGAAAGGATCGTAAGTCACATTATCCAAAATGAATCCTCATTTTTTACCTTCAAATTCTTCCGGTGAGATTCATATAATGATATCTAAAGCACATGATGAATTTCTTACATCCTTATATTCACGAAAATTATCCATATTCTATAAATTTCTCCAAAATGACTACCAACTAATAGTGGAAATGGTAGTAACACCCTTTAACATATTTTTTAAACACATTTTCTATTATAACTTTTTTTATACTCACAAAACAATGCAAGTTTTACTTCTTTGAAATAATAATAAAAAATATTTAATTTGACTCATTATAATTGTCATGTAATAGAAAAAAAATGTTTCAAAATAATTATCATTTTAATTTTTTAATGTAATATTAATTATGTTTTTCCATTACATCTTTTATAATATTAATGATAGACAACAAAATTTATAAATTAATTAATAATGATATAAGATTAATTTTATAAAATTTTATTCTTTTTCATCTATTTTTTTTAATCTGTATAAAATAACTTAGAATAATTATTATTTTGAGAAGTAGATAGATAGAGTATGTTATTAGCATTTTTTTTTTTTTATCGAAGAACACTGAACAAAAAAGTCTCACCACATGCATCCAGCTGCATAGTAAGAGAGATCTAAGAAATTGAGGATCACAGTAGTAGCTTTCACTCCAAATTAAAGAAGGGTGGGATGATGTTCAAAGTTCAAAGGTTCATAAAAGTTAAATTAAGGAAAGAATCAATACTATTATTTTAACTACACTTTCCGACAAAGATTCTTGCAAGAATAGTCACAATAACCATTAATCAAGTGATTAAATATAAGTAATTAATATATTAAATTTAAAATTAAATTATTTAAGTAGTATTCGAATTCAATAATAAATAAAAAAAAAATTTAATAAAATTTTACTTATTCCAATAAAATTCTAATTAATTAGTATTCCTCCACGTACTGTGATACATAGAAGGTTAAGAAAAAGAAAATAGTCAGGTAAGAGGAACAACTTTAATGCCCCGAGTGAGCCGTTTTCTTCTCGAGCAGCATTCCAGTTTTATCAGGAAAATTCGTATTTCAAGTGGTGCATCAATTAGTTAATGCGTGCCTACTCCAACTCCTTAATCTGACGTATTAATTATTCACCACTCACTAGCAAATTAAAGTATTCTACCAACTTAATTCGTGTCGATGATAGGCATATATATATATATATATATATATATGTATATATATATATATATGTATATATATATACACACACATATAGTGCTTCACAATTCAACCAGCTCCGTTTTCTTATTCGCATAATCTGCTACATTTATCCACCTTAAATGTACATTATAATAAACATCCTCAACTGAAATTTGGAAGCATGATTTCCTTGAAGAAAATTACAATTTTCGGTGCCAGAAAACGAAAAACGAAAAAAAAAAGAAGAAACAAAGAATTATCTTTTACATGCTCCAACCAATAAGTAAACAGGGAAACTATATAAATACCCAGATGGACACTATATATATATATATATATATATATATATATATATATATATATATATATAGTAACATTGAAGACACCAACTAAGACGAAGAAGCAGATCCTGATGAATGATTCTTACAATACTGAACGCTACTCTCGTCCATTTTTTCCAGCACATAGTGTCCCAGACTATGAGTAGCCTCGACCAAATTTTCCTTGCACAGAAACTCATTCCCAGAAACCTTCTCCACTTTCCCTGAGAAGTCATGCACAAACACATGCGTCTTGGGGTTCCCACCCTTCTTGCTCCGGGCAAGAACGCCGGCGGTGAAGATCGGTGACATTCTTCCGGGAGCTTCCGGCCAATCCCCCCTCGGTCCATCCACCAATATCACATCCCAATCCACTTCATAAACATGGTTTGGAAGGTCATTGAGCCCTAACTTACACTCAGAAAACAGAAGATTCTGCACTGGCCTGCACTCGTTTCCGACCTGTTCTTTCGCCGAAGCTATCAGCTCCTTCAACTCGCTCCTTTTGGTCGTGTACTGCACGTCATAGGCATCGATTTCAGGATGTTTTTCTTCGAAGTACGCGGCGTAGTACCGGTTTTCATCGACGAAGACGGTTCTTCCGTTGTGGTTGAGGGCTTTCCAAAGGAGGGTCTCGTGGGTGAGGCCGAATATGAGGAAGTTGCATGGTGAGGGACACTTTCGGAGCACGTCAGAGATGGTTTTTAGGTCTGAGTGGGGCATATGGAAGGTGTCGTTGGATTTGGAGGCATAGTGGAGGAGGGTGTTGATTACAGTGGATGGTAAAGGGGTGTTGGCGAAACTAGATAATGGGGTGGAAGAGGTAGTGGTAGTGGTAGATGAGGTTGTGTCTCTTGTGTAAATGAGGGTGGCAAGGAAGGCTAAGGTAAAGAAGGATATGAAGGCTAAAAGCCATAGGCGATTGGAGCTTCCTTGTTTTTGGATATAAGGGTGGAGAAGGATTAGTTTTGTGTTGCTGTTAGTGTTCTTCATAATGGAGGGGTTTTGGAAGAAGTGGTAGAGCTGCAGATTCTGAGCTCTGAGAGAGAACTGGGGTAGAAGGTTTGATTTAAAATACAAGAAGAGAGAGTGTAAGCAATGGGAAGGGAAAATATTATTGAGAGTGACCTTACAATGACCATATCCTTCCTTTCAGGTTCTACGATTGAAAACAATGTTATAATGAGAGCGAATAGTAGTTGTTTTAGTTGTGTTGGATTTGGTTTTGCTTATATCCATCTTTATTATGTGGTTGGTATTTTGCATTAATTAATTCCTGATATATGTATTGTTTAATTTATGAAGGATGGTTTGGGCTGAACCAAATAAGGATGAAGATGGGAATAGAGCAGTGCTGGGGTGGTTGGACTTAAGATAAGAAAGAAGGTGTAGCCAATAGCTGTAGTGACCCAGTATCTAATTGCAAACCAGAGGTCGCTTTTCCTTCTTCATTTAAGCTTTGGTTTCTAAGTAACCCCTTTAGAATATTGGCAACTTATTAAACAAGTAGCTACCTATGAAGGGGACTAAGTACCTGCTGCAACGTTTCCCCTCCTTCAAATACTTGTGAGTTGTGAGTATCGTTATGCAACGACTTCAAAGTAAAAAGTACTCATAATTCAGATTGGGGGAAGCAGAACTTCCAGCCAGGCAGCTGATAATAACATAAATTGATGAAAGTGAGAATCCAAAGAAAAGAAAAGAAAAATGTGTACTTCTTTCTTGGAGTATTCAACTTTAGCAACTACTTCTCACTTGTTATGACTATTCCTCAAGTTGCCGAGAGTGCAAGATTAATTTTCAAGATACAACTTTCTTAAAAAGGGCAAATTTCTACTTAAAGGATGTAGTTATTATGGACATTAATGTATCTAAGTGGGAGATAAGTCTTTCTTTATGAGTTAGTTTTTAAGTTAAGTTATGCCACCTAAAATCTAAGGTCGATCGTTTATAATTATTTGTAGTTGTTCAATTTTTTTATTTAAAAAATCAGTTTTTAGTTTTAAAATTTAGTTTTAAAATTTAGTTTTCGTTTTTTTTCTTTAACTTTTAGTTTCAAAATAAACTTATTTTAAATGTGTATTTTATTAAAATTAGTTTAAGAATATGTTTATAAGGTGATAATAACAATGATGACGACAATGACAACATTTATAATAATATTATTAATGATGATGGTTGATGATAGTGATAGTTGTGTTGATAGTGATGACAATAATAATAACGATAATGATGATGACAATGATAATAATGATGATAATAATCAGAGTGTAGATGATAATAATAACAACAGAAATAGTGATTGTCAAATATAAAAAATTTGTTTTTAAGAAGAATTTTTTTTTTTATAAATTTCTTTTTCTTGACTTTAAAAATAAATGTAACATTATTTTGAAAATGAGTTAAAAATAATTTTTATTTCATTTTTGTAAACAAAACTTAATTATATGTATGATGTATATATTACAAATAAGAACCATTGTCATCCATGATCATGATTTAAAGTAACCTAATAATTTATCCATATCCCACAACCCCTGATTGTAAGTACAGAAGAAATAACTTGGTTAAATGCACCAAAAATAAGCATAGTTCACAAAAATATTCCATTTTTCCTTGTGCTTTATTTGTGTTGGCCAAATTTCTGAGCCACAAAAGAGGGGTGTGCGTTGTTTCTAAACGTTGAAAACAATGCGGCTCAATAAGAAAAATTATTGGGTGTTGGGCCTTGGGGAAAATCAATGTTTCACATTCACTGGGTCCAGTGAGTAGTTTTGTGCAAATTTTTAAGTGAACAATCCCAAGGCCTCAACCAAAAAGGATTATACAATCCAATAAAAAAAAAAATACTTTCAAATACTTTCTCCCTCTCTAGCCATCATATCTCCTCTTTTTATTTATAATACTTAAAACCTCCAATAAATCAAATAAAAAATTATACAATCCATCCACCACACGGATACAGGTCTAGTATAACAAAATCGACGATAGTGTAACAAAACTAAGTTCACAGGGTAATAAAAAAGGGGCACTGCTGAGTGATATAATCTATTTATGGCATGTGGGCGCTACCAATTTTTATGCAGTTTAGCATGGATATTTGTGGATCCCACTAATTTTTATCACTTTTACCTTTTTCCTTCCTCTCCCTCTTTATTTTCACAATAGTAGATGTAAATGTAAAAGAAAATCTCAATCTCAATATAAGACAAATTAGACAAATTAACAACAGTATAGTCTTTATTAAAAAAAAATAATAATAATAACGTAGTTCATGTATATTTAGAAATCCAAGTGGGGCATCAAGGCGGTGAAACAGTTATCTGGCTTTTCTGGGTTTGGATTATGGTTTGCAAAATGTTGGTTTGCCCACTCCAAGTTGAGAGTTGATCCACGAGACTAGAGCGAAGGCCCAGGTCTCTTGGGTCTTGGAGTAGAGAACATTGCGCGAGAAATTGATATCTTCGCAGTCGATTTATTAAAATTTATTTTTCAAAAAATTAGGTAGAAATCATGTTTGATTTATTAAATAATTTTTTCTTGACATGGAAATTAACAATTTCAGTATCTATTTTATTTTTAAGATTTAAATTGATAATGCGATTGTCTATTTGACTTTTTATTTTAATTTTAAAAGTAAAAATATACAACACCAATATTTTTCTACTTTTATTTTATTTTTTTCTTATTAAAAAATTAATAAAATTGCCTCATTTTTCTTTTAGAGTCTGTTTGGACGATGAAATTAAAATGGTACGAGTAATTTGAAAATTCTCTCTCCCTAAATAATCTGTTTATATGCTCATTTAAAATAAATTTAAAATTTGGATATTTTAAAATGAAATTTGTTTTTAACTATAAATTTAGAATTTTAAATTTTTTAAAAAATGAAAGAATTCTAAATCAAGCGTGGATCTCAGACGCACCGCATGTGGCTCACATTAGATTCAAGGTTTATCAATTGCCAAAGCTTTGATGCCTGCACGTGACGAGGATAGAAGCGCAAGACCTGAATATTGCTTCCAATCTGTCTCCACTGACAGCGACGAAAGTGAGGGTGAAGGTGAAATTAGGATTCCATTCGCAGCGAATAAGGAGAGGATCCATGAACCACCGCAAATTATCGTTCCATAAGAATGAGGACTTTCTCTTCGTAGCCGATGAGCCACTAGAAGATTTTGTCATTGTTTTGTTGGAAGATCGAACCGCCAAGGAATTGACGCTGTTAGGCCACATCATGATTCAAGAAATTAAAATTCAGAAAAATTTGAAATTCAAAGAATTTAAATTGGTTTATTCAAATAAAATTTTCAAAAATTTAAGAAGTTTAATTAATACATTTTAATTTCTTTAAATTTTAAATTTTTTAAAATTTTAAAATACTTCATCTAAATATAATCTAATGTTTTTTTTTTAAAAAAAAATTTCTTCACTAATAAAAAAAATAAAATAGTGGTGTACTCTCCTAAGTCCTACCATAAAGAGAAAAAGAGAAAATTCCCAACACGGTTACGTGATGGCGTGTGGGGGCAGGATGGCGTGATTCTCACGCGAGATAAGGAAGGTAGTTTTTGAATCCCCTACGAGAGAGAGAAAGAGAAATGAATCCGTGGTGTCTTTCAGATAAAATCAAAATAAAATCAGGGGCGTTGGTTAGCGGTGCGAAAGCAAAGTTAGTTGAGTACAGATTGTAGTGCAGGCGCAGAGAGTTTTTATATTATCTGATTGAACATAAAGTGAAGAAAAAAGGCAATTCATCATTTGCTCTCTGCTCTGCTTGTTCAAATTTTAGGAGCGGAGAATCGAGAGAAAGAGACATGTCTGGTATCGCTCGTGGACGTCTTGCCGAGGAGCGAAAGTCATGGCGCAAAAACCACCCTCATGTTCGTATCACTCCCTCCTTCCTCCTCTTGTTTCTCTGCTTTTCTTTCATCTATTTCATTTTCCTCTTTCGTTACAATCCATGCTTGTTGCTCTCAATTTAGGGTTTCGTTGCCAAGCCCGAGACTCTCCCTGATGGCACCGTTAATTTGATGGTCTGGCATTGCACTATTCCTGGCAAGGCTGGGGTGCGTTCTTTTTCTTTTCATTTCTCTCTTCTGTCTACACTCACTTTCATCTTCGATGCTTAAATATCTCTGTATTATTGATTTTCTATTTGGCGATTGGGGGTTGGGGTTGGGGAGGATGACAAGTGTTGGAAGTAAACTAGAGGGATTGATCTTTGCTATTCATGAATTTATAAATATACAGCACGACCAATGATTCCAGGTGTAAATATAGAATCGATTTGGTTAGTATTGGATGTTTGCCCTCGAATAGTTTTGTGTGCTTTAGAGCCTTATATGTGATGACAGATGCTTTTTTCTTATTACTGTTAGTGATGGTATGGCACAGCAGATTTGTAAATTTGCGGTCACATAGTTCGAGGATAGTAAAGTTGTTTGAAACTCTTCTAGTTGTGTGATGTTTAAGGCATAAGCCCTATATATTATATAAATAACATTGAAGGTACATCATAAGAACCTTGAGAGAATCACACTACAAAATCTAGCCACTTGTAGATGGAGTGCCCGATGCCTCGTCAATCCCACACCTGAATCCCATACTTCCAATATGACTCCAGGGATTTAAATAGTTTGCTATAACAGCGGAGAGGCATCTACATGGGCCACCATAGCGAAGCATTTCATTGTTGCTGGAATATCAAGAATTGCAGTGTGATAGTGCCACTCCCATGAGTGCTGTGTCTCTTCCTTTAGGCTCTTTTGTTGCCACAGCCCCTTCCAACCCCCTTCACCATCTGCTATCTCTGCCTTAATGTTTGCTTAATCATAAAGAGATAAACAATCGTTTCATTCGTTTGTAAATTTGATCATATCCTAGAATAAAGCATTATAGAAGTTTAAATAGATTTCCTGTAATTTATTTCCCCTTTAATTCATTATGATTATATCCACAAGGGAAGCTTTTGACTTATAAAACCCACCAACACCTATCTAACAAAATCAAACCCAATTACAGCTACCGCAGAAAATGCGATTACTACTAAAGAATCTCTAGGACTGAAAGTATAGAATCAAGTAATGTAATAAATTTTACTAAAACTTCAAATTTTATGCTAGTGCATTGTGCATGAACCTTATTTTTGATACCACTGTTTATGAAGACTGTTAAAAATTCAAAGGATTAGTTCAACACATAGAACAGTAATGTTGCTCCCTTGGGCAATCGTAAAGTTGTTCCTTGGTGACTAGTTGGCCATGGGTTCGAATCTAGAAGCCAACCTCTTTGCATGTGTGATACTAAGGCTGTGTATAATTAACCTCCCTATACCTTAGCATAGCGAGAAGCCTTTTGACATACGTTAGTTTTTTACAGTCAACAATATTTAAAATTAATTTTTCTGGTTGGGATGAGAACCATACACCCAGGAAACAAGGGGGAAACGAGGAAAAATCAATGCAATCTAGATGCTTATGATTGACTTTTTGCATTTAACATAATCAAGGAAACAAGGGGGAAAGGAGGGAAAACCAATGCCATCTAGGTGCTTATGATTGACCTTTTGCATTTAACATAATTAAGGTCATAGAAATTACTCAAATATTCTATCACTATGAGCTTATTTCAGGGAGTCATGTTCTCTGACTTCATGCCTTGAATTAGATTTGCAAATGAATGAGCGAATTGTTCAATAGTGGACACTGTTATTTACTTCATGGTAATTTTTCTGCATGTCATATGTTGCAGACTGATTGGGAGGGTGGATATTTCCCACTGACAATGCACTTCAGTGAAGATTACCCTAGCAAGCCTCCCAAGTGCAAATTCCCTCAAGGTTTCTTTCACCCTAATGTGTATCCATCTGGAACTGTTTGCTTGTCTATACTTAATGAAGATAGTGTAAGTATATTCTTTTGATAATTGCAAGACTTCTTGAAACTAGTAATGTGATTTTACATGCTTCCGAGTGGATATATTTATAGAATCATTCTTTTACATTTAGGGATGGAGACCAGCTATAACAGTGAAGCAAATTCTTGTGGGCATCCAGGACCTGCTTGATCAACCAAATCCTGCTGACCCTGCCCAGACAGAGGGTTATCATCTATTCATCCAGGTAGCTAACCTGAAAAATCCTACACTTTTTCATTGGAAATTTCACAACTATAGTCGTTTTCAAAGAGTAAAGAACAGTTAGCATAATTAGTCAAGGCAAAGTGGGGTGTGGCAGTAAGTAATATACTTTTCAAAGTTTCTGTTTATGCAGCGCCTTCTCCCTAGGAGTTGTTAATATACTTCCTCTCCTTGTTCATCATTGGACATTGAACATAGTGCAATATGAATAATAGGTACTGAGACATGGTGATCTTTATTGCCCAATTGGGTGGATGGCAACTTTTCCCTTCCTTTGGGGATCCCTACGGGATTGCCCCATTTGCGGACTTGAGTTTAGGATTTTTTTTCACACGGATGGGGATGCAGACAAAATAATCCCCCATAGTCAATTTGGGGATGGGGAATATTAGGGATCATGCTCCCTGACTTAGGTTCCCCATATATTGGAAATGATAAAACCATCCTTAATTTTATATACACAAATGATTTTTAATCCTTTTCTTAATAATTAATGAGGCGAACAAAGCATATCGAAATAGCCTAACTTAGGGCACTTCGTTCGCCATCACTTTCTTTTTTCCTTAATATGATTTCATGCATCAACTATTGTTTACAATTTTGAATTTATTAAAAGAAACTTCAATCTTTTGACTACCTTCACGGCTTCACTTATTATTTTTTGAATTTTATTGTATTATTACTTTATAATGTTGGGGACTCATGGGGTAACTCAAACAAGGATGGGAGTCAAAATTACCCTAAGGGGAATGGAGTGTAACATCCTTGATTGTTGACTTCTCGATGGCTCACATACTACGACACTTCACTCAACGTCTCGTTGATCAGAACCCTCCACCGGTCAGAATCCCCTGTAGGTAGCCCTTTTCGAGACCAAGAAAATCAGCTTTGCCTGTTTCCAGGATCAATGATTGATCCCACAAACCAACACAAGACTTTTTAGCGTGTTTTATCTTCACTCACTTTCTGAGAAACTTCCCAGAAGGTCATCCATCCTATAACTACTCCAAGTTAAGCACGCTTAGTTGTGGAGCTCTTAAGTGATGGACTACTGAGTATATGCATCTTGTTGGTATAGGTAATATCAATTAATTCCTTTAAGTCATTCTCAGCTGTACAGTCTCATATTTGCACGGCCTCTGGATTTCTCTCATTCTGGTATGATTCGATCGAGGTGTTACATGGAGAACAGGGAGGCTCCACTTAACCTTGTCCAATGCAGAGGGGATTCAGATTTTTGTTTTGCATTACCAAAGTTGTGTCCTTATATAATAATTCTTTCTGCAGGATGCGGCCGAGTACAAGAGAAGGGTCCGACAGCAGTCAAAGCAATATCCACCTCTTGTCTAGTGTTATATCTGCTCAATTTAGGAACTATTATAGTTTGTTAGTTGTTGTGAGTTATTTCTTGTTCTGTTTTAAAACTGTTATGTGATTGTTGGCTGCCATAATATGCAGACTCTACGGTTTTAACAATTTCTGCTTACTCTCAGTTCTGGATAACGTGTTAATATATAACAATGTGAAAGTCAACCAATAATACTTGTTGGCGACACTTGCAATGCCTGATGTTCGCTGGTACATTCCTATGAGTGGATAAATTTACTGTGATAGATCATATGATATTATGACTCCTTCCCCGGAATTTTTCTATTCTGAATTTTTTGTTTCCGTTCTGGAGATCAAACCTAGACCTAGTAGCCAATTGATTGTCATTTTAATTTAACACCTGTATCCATGTCCCATGGCAGCATAAATTATCACTGAAAATTTTGCTACCTAGGTGATGATGAAGGTTTTTCTTCTAACAATTTGCTTCAGTGGCATATGCTGTGAAAGCTGCTTGATTCCTCCCCCAAGCAAAAGAAGCGGGGGAGAATATTCACAAAATTCATTATCCATTAAGGTGTAAGAATGACTTAGTTGCACTAGTTATATACTATATGTGTTTTTCACTTTTTCCCCCCATTACACTCACGGTTTAGTGGAGAGGTAGAGTTGGCTTATGTATGATGTAAATTTACGTGCTGATACCTGAATGTATGGATCCTAAAAGGAAATGAAATTCTGCCCATTTCCGTGGAATTAAATGACTTGGCCTTTCCGTCGTGTGTTATCATGATTATCTATCTATTGAGTTCATGAGGAGACATTGTAAAATTATGTTTTATTTGCTGATTGATGCTAAAATTTACCACTACTGCAGTTCATTTTTTAAGAATTGAATAAGAAATAATTTGCTTCCCATTTTTGCCGTATCCGAGCTGCCTCCGAAGTTTTTGAGTACTGAACGAATAGCCTCAAACCCAAGTTTGGAAAGTGAATTATTTGGTTGTTTCAAATCAAAATTCCTTTCGTTGTCAAAAGAATGTTTAGGATAAATTTCAAAGCACAAATTAAAATGCAGTTACTCTAGCATAATGTCTTTTGTTAACTGCAATTTATTGAAAAATACAAAACACTACACATAACAACAAAAAATTCAAACACAAATTCATTATTAGCAAAACACTACATCACACACACGGGCTAGGTCATGGTAGTCAGTTTCCTTCAAATTTGAGTGACTTGAGCTCTTGAATTAATCCCAACATGTTAGTAACAGAAGAGCCTCCAACTTGTATAGCTGTCTCAGCAGCACTGGCAAGAGCAACAGCTTTTCTCCTCATTTCTGCACTTTCCTTTCCGTTGCCCATGAGCAAAGCAATCGCCTTGCCAATGTCCTCCTTTTTTACAACCTCTTTCCCAACGTCTCCCCACGGTCTCCATTCTTTGGCTCCCACAGCCACTCCAATCTTCAGCACATCAACCACCAGCTTCTCGTTAAAGAACTGTTCCGCAAACAGTGGCCACGTCGCCATGGGCAACCCTGCGGTCACTCCTTCCATGATGGTGTTCCCATCCGCAGTGAGTCACCAATCCTCCAATGGCAGAATTCTCCAGTATCAGCAGTTGCGGTGCCCAACCCCGTATTAGATAGCCTTTATTGCTTGCTTTCACTCTCTTCTCAAACTCTTCCAGAAACCCATCATCCCCTTCATTTTTCTTAACTACCCACATGAAATTGTGACCGGATTCTTCTAGGGCTTGAGCTATTTCAACAAGCTGGGAAGAAGGGAACTTGCTCATGCTCCCAAAACTCACGTACAGAACAGATTTCTCAGGCTTAGAATTGAGCCATTTCAGCCACCCTTCTTCTTCTTCTTCTTCTTTTGCATGCCCTCTTCCAGCCTTATCAGAAGCATCTTGGTTGACCCACAAGGAAACTGGTCCTATGCTCCATGTTTTGGTCCCGGTGACTGTCTTGTAATGCTCCTGGTAAGTACCCTCAAGGTCATAGAAGGTATCAAACAACGAACCATAGCTCTTTTTTTCTGAATCTCTAATCATCTCCATCAAATAAGTGTATCCGTTTGGCTCCCTAAGCCAGTCCGGTACCTGCAAGCGTGTGATCTCCAAGTGGTGGGGCAAGTCAGGGAAGACGAATTTGTCACTGTTCGCTTGTATGTCCTTATGAGGCGCGTATTTTTTGAGGGAATGTTGGGCAGAGTGGGCGAGGTAGCTTCCCCCGAGGAACATCAATCTGGGAATACCGAGGTTGGCCGCAGCATCTGCTGTCCAAGGATAGAACATGTCGGTGACAATGCAATCAGCTTTGAGATCCTGAAACAGTTGCTCGATCTCTCCCTGGAGCAACGACAAGCCCTTTGCAATCTTAGAGATCATGTCGGGAGGAGTGTTAACGTTAAAGATCTCGACCCCGTCGGGGAGGCCAACTTGGGAAGCAGGGAATTTCACCGTGTGGGTCCTTATGGAACGACCACGACACGAATCACGATTGGTGGAATCTTGAAACAACGCGGCAGCTGCTGGGGTGGTGATTATGGTGACATCAACGTCGTCGTGCATTGCGAACAATCTGGCTATGTCTACGATGGGAATTATATGGCTTGTTGATGGGAAGGGAAGGAAAATAACCTTCAGCTTCTTCTCATCACACACCGTCTCCATAATAATAATAATAATAATTTCCACTCACACGATTTTAGTATAATTTTTTTAATATATGATTTGATTTGCATGGATAAAAAAAACGCTAATGTTTGGAAAGAACCAACTTCAATACAAATTTAAATTACTATTAACATTATAAATATTATACCTTTGTTCTTAAATATAAGATTATTTTTAAAAAATATTTTGTTTATCCATTTCTTTAAATCTTCTTAAGTTGTCTTTTGTAATATTTTTTTATTTGTCAAAACACCCTTATTTATTTCACATTAAATACTATGAATTTAAATTTAAAAGATAGATGCATTTTTTCTCTTATAAGAATTGGAGAAGAATGTTCGCACACATTAAATAGTTAGATCATAGTTATAAAACCCGATTTGGCCCGGCCGATTGGACCGGTCCAACCGGGACCTGGTGACATGCTGGGCTGGGTTGGCTATCGGACCGCTCATGCATGTTGCCCGGTTTGATCCGGAGAAAATCGGACAGTTTTGAAAAGAATCGGAAACTCGGTCGGTTTTAAGGACCCGAACCGGGTTGTGCACGTCGTCGCAGGCCACTCGACTCAACCACTGCCGCAATACTCGCCACGCCAGCCTCACCTCAGACACAAAGGAAGATGAAGAAGAGGAAGCACTGTGAACAAGACTGTATAGGAAAAACAAGAAGAAGAATAGGAAGTGTGAAGCACTGAACAAGAAGTGGAAATGGAGAATAGAGGCGCAGCTGCAGTGCTCGAACCGAAAGCGGAAATGGAGAAGAGAAAATGGAGAATAAAGGTGCAGGCGTGCAGCTACAGTGTCTGCGAAAATGGAGAAGAGAGGCGCAAGCAACATAGGTAAGCTATATATATATATATATATATATATATATAATTAGGAATTAGGTTTATGTTTACTAGGCCACGATTCAGATATCAGTTTGCTTCCTGTATCCCCGTATTTGCTTTTTATACTCCTTCTTACTCATTTTTTTATTAAAAATTGAACTTATGTTTTAATTTAAGTAGTTACTATTTACACTCTCTTTTATTATTAATACACTTTACTTGTATTATCAATTTTAATACTTCAATTATTATTTTAAATTTTTTAATATATTTTTCTTAATCAAATAATATTAGTTATATACTTATATATAATATAATTTTAAATTTTTTAATATAAACCTGGTCAAATCGGACCAATTACGGACCCGTCGATTGGACCACTAACCCATTGACCCACTACCTCGACCGAGTCAATAACCGGACCAGGTTTTATAACACTGAGTTAGACAGATTGTAATTAAGTGAAAAGAGAGATAATGAATTGCAAGAATTTTAAGTGTGATTTAAAAAAAATATATAAATTGTTAATAAATTTAATACTACTAAATTCAATTATTTTAAATGATGCAAATTAGTTAAAAGAGATTTATATTTAAAAACAAAGATAATAACGATTTAGATTATTTAATTCAATATTTATGTAATCCATAAGTGGATCGCATTGTAAACAAGAAATATTATAAATTAATAAGATAAGTTCATTTTTTTCTTATAAGGATTGGGAAAGACTGGGAAAGAAAATTTAGATATTAATTAATTGGATAAAAAAGTAATTAAGTAAAAATAATAAGATGATGAATCTCAATAATTTTAAGAGTAATTTGGAAAAACAATACAAATATTAATAACGTAGGTTTGGATTTTAACGTAGAAATATTATTAAATACTAGTCTAACAGTTGTAAAAAAAAAAACTTGGTGAAATTTTATCATAATTCCATATAATGAATTAGACTTAGTCACCAACCAATAGAAAACACTTCACAATTAATATACGAAGCGTATCTTGTCTTAGCCAATAGGAAATAAAGAAAGTTATCATGATTAAACAAATTAAAGTTATTTCCTCTATTCTATAATAATTATCGTGTTCTGTAAAAAAATAATTATCATGTAAAAAACAAAAAAAAAATAGTCATAAAAAATTATTATTTTAGTTTTTAGTATAATATTAATTATTTTCTTTTCATTTATATTCTTTATAACTTTAATAACAGACAACACCTAACAGGGGTTTTAAATTACTTCTCCAACGTTGTTTTTTGTGTGTTGACAGCCTTTTGCTTTCGCTGTGTTCGCGAGTCAGCAGTCAGCAATCATGGCAATGCATGCTCTGAATGTGAGGATTTTTTTGTAATTTAATTGTTTTTGTGTTACATGTTCAAATGCATTTTTCTATGCTTGGCATTACTGATTTTGATTAATGTGGTTTGCAGGGACTGGTGTTTGATCTTGAAAAGGGTTCCACTCTTTATATTGATCTGGCAAAATCAAACTCTAGATCTAAACGCACAAGGATAGGTGTGTTTTTTTATTAGCTTTTATTTGTTATTCAAGAAAATTTGTAATCGAAATTTTACTGATTGATTGACCTTGACAAGCAGATGACGAGAGGGCTGGCGCGGATAAGAAAGCTAGAGGCCTTACACCATCATGGGCCACTCCTGATTCTGGTAAGATCATGTTGTTGGTCTGGTTTTAGTGCGTTGAGGTTGTCTGTGTATATGGCTTGTGTGAAGTGTTTTTCAGTTTACTATTGTTGTGTTACTGTCTATTCCTGTTGCTTGGAGGCCAGTTAACTATTGATCACACCAAGGACACTTTTACCTATGACTCTATGAGCTCACCTTGCACATGTTTTGCACTATTCGGCACTAGCAGGTGTTGGCAGCATTCACATGCCAGGAATGGGTAATCCTGCTTTCAACACGAACACGTTTGGTTATCCATCTGCACAAAGGTCATCTGCACTACTTAATCACAGTTTTTTTATGTAGAAGTTGATTGCTTCTAACTCCGATAAAGCACATTTTCCAAACTTACGGCGTTATTTTGAGCTTCTGTTGCGGAACTCATCTGATTAGAATAAAAACTAATGTGTTTAAGTACCATTATTTTTCTTTTGGGAGCAGCCTTTGTATTTCTTGCTACCTCATCTGATTATTTATTTGTTTGTTTTCTGTAATAGTCTTGGGAATGCTGATGGGAGTGCCATGAGTGACGGTCTATTTGTGAATCTGGTTAGTGTTATAAATTACCCAATATATCTGTTTTCTGCATCAATTAATTTTTTCCCCACTATTATGTGCTTCAGTTGGTTATATGTGTGTTGAACTGAAATTGCTTTTGATTGAATGGGTCTCATTTTTTGTTGCGGCACCCTTTAACTGAATTCAAAAGTTCTTTTATTTCCTCTCCATCCCTTTTGTTGGTTTGGAGAAAAGCTTTTCCAAAAGTGAGAATGCATTTCCCTTTTTGTTTTAATTAATATCTGAGGCTGAGAAGTCTGACTTCCTTTTTTATTCTCTTTATACATTTCAATTATCTGTGGTAACAACATAAAGAATATACATAACAATAATAAAAATCGAGTCATATTCCACGTAACAGCGTCCTATCTGTTTTCTGCATCACCTTAAAAGTTTTCCCAGTATCATATATGCTTCAGTTGGTTATATCTGTATTAAACTCTAGGCACTTTTAATTGAAAGGTGTCTCCTTTTTTTGTTGTGGCAGCCTTTAATTGAATTCAAAAACTTCTTTGCTCTTTCCTTTTCCCTCCAACCTAACACTGATAATTTCTCCTAGGTTGTTTGCACTAATCTGATTCTTTTCTTGAGTCTTGAGTACTAAGCAATTGAATGGTCCTCAGGGTGTGATGTGATGAAAGGGGGGGCTACAAACTGGTGGGGAAGGAAGATGGTAAGCTTGCAAGAGTTACTATTCTGGGATTCAGCAGTTCCCAAAGGGACTTGGTGCCTACTTGAGCTATGCCCTTGGGTGTAAATTTAATCTCTCGTGTTCCTACTCTTCATAAGCTTCATTTTTCAGACTGTCTTGAAAAATTTTCAGGTTCTTTAGTTCTATGATTAGGCTGTTCAACTTACATTAGTATGCCTTACATGATAGTATATGTGTTACGTCTGGAGGTGACCTGATACTTACCTCCTTAATTTATTCTTCATTTCTTGACTCACACATAACCATTTGTTTGCCATGAATGAAATGTGGTAATTTTTATGCATTATGTTTCTCACATTTGAATATCCACCCCCCCCCCCCCCCCCCCCC
>PYAF01002587.1:20873-37118 GCA_007407185.1 Glycine tomentella
TCAAAGAAACCAAAGCTGTCAAATAACACATGATTCTGCAGTGACCTAGCCTTGATTCTTGACTTCCAAGGGTTTAGAATGATGGAGAGAAGTGTGGAGAGGTGTGTGGATGATTGCTAGATGATTATTGGATGATTTGTTCAGTCCCCAGAGGCCTTTATTTATAGATAGATTTAATTAGAGTAACAAAGCCTATTTTTTGTGCCAATTTAAAAGTCAATCTTTTTAAATAAGGCAACAACGATTCCGTGGCACTGATGGCGCGGCTTGCGGTGCTACTCGCGCCGCTGATTCGAACTTACGGCGCTAATAGCGTGGGATCCCGCGCTGATCACGTGGGAGTTGCGAAACAGAAGCTCTGATTTTGCTTGTGGCGCGGTTCGCGCGAGGTCTGGCATGACCCGCGCGGGACTTCAGATTTGCTTTTCTCCCTCTTTTGGCTTTAATTCTCCTCCTTTAAGCTCTAAAATGCACAAATGGTAATGAAATGAGATTAAATTAAATATAATAATAAACTAACTAATTTTATTCTAATTCCTAACTTATTTATCTAAATTATAATCTAAAACTAGCCTAAAACTACGATGTGTTTGCAACACATCAGATATGTATACACGAATTTCTCTTTTTAGGGATCGTGAAATAATAATCAATATCTATTCATGAGATCATGAAATAATATTCAATAAGAATCCTTATTTAAAGGAGTCTATATATTGTGCGCACAAATACGATATCTTGATGGTCCGCATATCGTCCCGGCCCTGATCAGGTCGGTATAACTTATTCAAGGGAAATTGAAGTTCAGTCCCGTTGGGTGGTTATGATATGTCGGCCATTGCGGTCCTCGGTTATTAAATAGTAGAGTTCCGAAGTACAACATCCACCTCGGTATAACTTTGGGAAACTAGAAATCAGTCCCATAAGTAGTTATATGACGTCGGATGTTATAGTTCTCGGTTATCTAAAATAAGGATCCGAGACCCAATATTGACCTCGGTAACGTAATCCGCAGGCCGAACTCTGGTATATAGTGAAACTTGGTCACAAGAAACCAAGATACGATGATAACAATTTTATGAGAAACGCGAAACGACATTCAGAGAAACGCGAGAATAATATCCGAAGAAAGTCAATGATATTTAAAGAAAACAGGAAATTGCAAATTGTTTTGAAATACAATAATAAAGATAATAAAAAATTACATAAGAAACCGGCATCCCGGTCCTTCAAATTAAGCTTCCTCCTCCTCGGCATATGGGACCAGCTTATTATCTTCAACATAAGCCCGGTAGTGAACCCCCTCCAAGTTCAGAGAGGATCCCAGGTTCAAACATTGAACCTG
Organism: Glycine tomentella; assembly: GCA_007407185.1. Lineage (NCBI taxonomy): Eukaryota > Viridiplantae > Streptophyta > Magnoliopsida > Fabales > Fabaceae > Glycine > Glycine tomentella. The sequence continues at coordinate 22,219 of PYAF01002587.1, forward strand.
CTCTAAAGCGTTGGAGAAAGCTTCCTCCGCCGCTGATCCCACTACCTCTTGGAGCTCGGCCACCTCTTTCTTGGCATCCTCAGAATCCTTTTGAGATTTCTCGTAAAGGACCCTCAAATCAGCAAGCTCCTGTGCCAAAGAGGCAGCATCCTCCTGAGCTCTTGAAGCCTCAGCCGAAGCAGCGTCGTTAGAAGCCTTCAAGGAAAGAGATTGTTCCTTCAGCGCTTCAAGTTCACCACGGACCTCGGAAAGCTCTCCCGAGGTGGCAGATAACTCGTCAAGGGAAGTAACCAATTCCCCTTCAAGCTTACGGTGCTCCTCAAGTAGCCTCATGTGCCTGTTCTTCAGAGAAGCCAAGCTCGGCATCAATAAGGCGCACTTGGTTGAGAGGGGCTACCACATGAGGACCGCTGCCCAAGTCCTCAGCCTTCCACTTCTTGGAGGATGGGGGCAGCCGGTTGAGGTATCGAAGACCCCGGCCACCAGCAGGCTTCTTGGGAGGGCGAGATGAACCTTCCATTTGAGCAGCTGCAGATAAAACAGACATTAATACAGTGACAAAAAGGAAAACGACATAACATCATGACAAAAATAACAAATGAGACCTTGGGCGTCCCGGTATGATAAAATCTGAATAAAGGCCGACTCCTCTACGTCTGAGAGGCTCGACTCGTCAGTACGGTAAGAAGCCGGGGTCAGTAAATGATGGTCTTGAGTCCAGTAAAGTGGGAACTTCCACTCTACCCCTGGGGACTCAAGACCGTAAAGGAAAAAGGGATGTTTACCAGGTTCGGCGATAACTTTGAAGGAATTATTTTTAAACTTTTTTAAAGAATCAGAATAAAGAGTAAAAAGATGGCGGTCCGGGCGACTGCGAAGAGAAGTCCACCTTTTCCGGTTAGAAGGTTCTCGACCAGTACGACTGGTATTTACATTGAAAAAACAAAGAAATAGTGGAACAGTGCAGACGATGTTCAAGTCCTCACACAGATCCTCAAAAGCTTTCACAAAAGCCCAACCATTGGGATGTAACTGGGAAGGGGCTAAACGAAGGAAAGATAACAATTGCATCTCGAATTCCAATAAAGGAAATCGGATGCCTACACGTTTTATTACGTCTATACAAAAGAAAAAATAGTTAGGCTCATCCTTCTCGGCACAAGAGCAGATAGGCTCATGAGGAGAAGGAAGGCGTACAGAAAATCCATCCTGGTTACCAATAAGAAGTGCAGCGATAATTTCTAGGGTCGAAGAAGAAGAAATACGAAGTACTTCAAAAGTCACCCACGGAAACTTGGAGACAAGATCAGGAGGAGGACCATCAGGTCGAGATCCTGCAGATTGAGACTCGCCGACCATTTCCAAAGATGAGGTATCCATAATAACCTATGCCAAAATAAAAAGAAGTTAGTGATGAATACCTGGAGATGAAGCTGAAATAGGAAGAGCTGAAGAAACGGCCAACGCCGAGCTGACACAAAGGGAAGTCGACACTCGGACCTCGGCATCGGACATCTTGGTCATCGGAGCAATGGCCCTTCGGACCGGTAGTCCAGTAGTCCCTACAGAGGCAGATTGCTCAAGAGCCCTTTCGACCAGAATTTCCGAAGGGGTCATCCTACTATAATCTGTACTTATGCGGATACCCTGCCTACGGGTAGAAGACACGGAATGGGGCTTCTTTGAAGACCCTGAACCCCCAGAAGGAGCCCTTAACAAGCTTTTCTTCTTTTCCTCTTCTGAAAGAGGAAACCCCCAAAACCAAAATGCAGACTTGGGAGGAACATGCTTACGAACAAAAGCTTCCTCCTCTGGGGTAATATCCATTATGAAGGGAAAGGGAAATAAAGGATGGACAGAAGCCTAAAAGGAAGAAGGCTAATCTAAGAAGAAATATAAAGAAAACACAGAACAAATAAACCAATGCAAGAGATTACAGTAAATATAGAAATAGTAAGTACCTGGAAAAATGAAAGTTTCAGAAGGGTGTTGAAGACGAAAAGGTGGTAACTTGAAAGCAATAGATCGAATGCAAGTAGAAAAGGAAGAATGAAAGGAAGTGGGAGAATAAAAGGAATTAAAATAAGAGTAACCGCCAAAAACCAACATATGAAAAGTTTTTTGAAAAAAGTAACTCCCAGACACGAAAGGTCATGAAGGGCAAAAAGGACTTTTTCAAGAGAAGTAAGGGGGCAAAAAACAGAAGAAGATTAAAAGGTCATGATTATTATTTCAAAAGTTTTCATAACTCATTAAATATGAAAAGAAGGCTAAAAGACCCCCAGGAAACACGAAGGGACAGGAAAGGAACGACCATTCGCGGAAGAGTCTGGAATCTCCCGAGGTCCAGACACCAGTGGGCCATCTCGGCCAATAAAACCATAACTTGGTCCGTTGCTGAGAGAAACAAAACCGAGATCCCGACACCAAAAGACCATGTCGGCCGATAAAATTAGAACTCGGCCCTTTGTTAAGAAAGACAGAACCGAGGTCCTGGCACCAAAAGACCACCTCGGCCAATAAAACCAAGAACTTGGATACATATCACCTCGGCTACCACAGTCAACAAGAGTGATTCATTCACCTCGGCTACGACAACCAACAAGAGCGACTCACTAACCCCAAAAAGGTACAAGCGCTTAGTGCAGCTCGACGAATCAAAGTGCTAATCAACCGAGCTAGGGGGCATCTGTTCCGGAAATACCGAGATACCAGAGTAAAAGATAAGGGAATCTATCTAATCAATTCAAATATTCAAAACTCTCCAATATCTTATCTACAAGGTACGTGATAATTCCTATTTAAATTAAGATAATTGTTCATTATCATCTACCATTATCTTTTTAATAGATTATCTACAAGCTATGGCCCAAGGCCCATAAATCACAATATAAATACGACCCCCCAGGTAGTCACAAGGTACACTTTTTCTGACTCTCTCTTTTCAATACACACCTTGCACACACCCCACGTCCAGATTGTGGTGTTTCTCCTTGCGAGCAAGTGTGATCTTCTTCCCTGAGATGTTCTTCAACCATAGACATCTTCAGGAGAGAGAGAGTTTGATCCCATAGCAAAATTCCGACGATTCTCTGTTGGAAACACATCCGTTCTTCTTGAACGGAACACTAACCAAATAGATGAAAAAAGAAAATAGAGAAACATGACTATTACTTGCCTGCAATTTTTCCTGTATGAGAATTGAGAAATACTAGCAAGACACTATCTAACATCACTATTTTGAACATACTTTTGGTTGAATTTTTTTTTTATTGAAAATTACAAAATTTATTTTCTAAACTTACTACCAGGTATCACCCATATAAATCAACTTTTACCGACTAGAAGACAACCATAATTAAAAACTTGATCCCCTAAGTGAGGCCAGCTAGAGTGAACAAATACAATGTCTATTAAACATTATAATATTTCTTGCTTTTGCCACCAACAATTTCTTGTTCCTCCCAGAATATACATGAAAATATAATCAAATTGGAGTAGCTTGCATATAAAAAAATGACACCAAGTTTTATAGGCTTTTCAAAACACACAAATGTCTTTTTCTAACAGCACCGACAAATTAAATATCACTTTTAAAATATGCTCCTTAAAACTAAAAGGAGGTGGGAGACAGAAAGTTGACTTCATGAGCAAGAAAAAAACAAAAAATTCACAACTATATGTGTGGCTATCCAGTATCCACAAATTCACATGACAAAAAATAAACATACTGGAAACTAATTATTTGCAGACTTGCAGCAGAAAGCGTGTATGGAAGAAACACAGAAAATGATTAACATCTATGAAACATAAACACCACAAACACCACTCTTGTTTGAAGTATTGTTGTATTGGACACATTTTTAATATCGACACATTCAAACACTTATTAGACACTTTTTATCAGATATCTAATTTAAAAATTATTTTTTATTAGCTTGAACACTTAACTCTCACATTTACACAACTAATATATTTGAAAAAACATAGAAGATTGATTTAAAAAGATAAATATGCCATTTTTTAGATATTTTATTATATATTAGTTATACTTCATTTAATTAGAATCTATTTGTGTGTGTATGCGAGTCCACATATTTAATATTTTAGACATTAGCTGTGTGGGAGTAATCAAATCTTCCCCAATAAAATTCAAACATACTATCAATCAGTTAACACTCGACCACTCTACTATTGAGCTATTGAGGAACAACAAAAAATTTGAGCTTAGAGTTTAATTCTGATTCTCAACTCATGACCAATATGAGCTGAAAATTTCCTTTGTAACTCTAAAACTTCTATACATACTAATAAAACCACGTTTGCTCGCCTGCTTCTCCTTGCTTCCCAGGTTTGGCTCGGCTTCTCCCAGCTTCGGTATCACTCCTCAGCTTCTCCCAACTTCGGTCCACTATCACACCTCAGCTTCTTCAACCGAACATGGGGAAGCGGGAAAAGCTTGGGACAAGGAGGCCGAAACTTCCTCACCAACTCTGCTAACATTCACCTGCTCACCTGCTAACTTCTTGCATCTCATTCTCATTGTCATTCGTTCACCCACTCCTAACACTTTTTCTCTTCTTTCTGTATGATATTTTTTCTTCCTCTCCTCCACGCTCCCTCAACTCACCTCCACGCTCTCTCCAAAAAAATCTCCTTCGTTCTCGCTGTTTCTCTTCTGTTTTGGGTTCTAGGGTGTACCAAAAATGTAATCTTTTTTTATCTCCTGCGGCATATTCTATTCAATGTTATATATGTGTGTTTTTTTAGTTGGGTTGGTCTTATTTGTAGTTTGCAACTGAGGTGTTTGATCAAATGTTTGAATGAATGAATGAACTTTGTATTTCTTTATGATAAGCTTCATTTTATTTTTTTAGAGTAAGTAAGAAGGACTTCGGTGTAATAGTAGGCATGGATAAAGATGATATCTACAAGGTATAGCATTCATCCTCATTTGTTCCAAACTTTTCATTTTGAGTTCCTGTTATTTTGGAAAGTTCTTTCCTAATTTCCCTATGATTTTGGATAAGGTATAGCATTCAGCCTTATGCAATTTCATTTGTTAGAAACTTTTGATTTTGAGTAAATGTTATTTTTGGAAAGTTCTTTACTAATTGCCCTTTCTATTATAGATTCTAAAAGAGGGTTCAAATGGACCTGTTGCTGGAACTATTGAACGACATGAAATAAAGAGTGGGTTATTTGATTTGAAACTTACTGCCCTTGTCACATTTAAATTATGATATTGTGTGATTCCTGCACTGTACCAGTATGAGTATGGATGGTAGTATGACAACCTTTCAAATTATGATATTGTGTGATTCTGTATTAGATCACATTTAATAATTATATTCCTGTTAATTTTTCCTATTTCAAAAAAATGTAATAGAAAAAGTACATTTAGTGATATATATTATGTATTACTTCCATTAACATTTTTGCATAAATACAATTAGATAAATTTATCAATGAATTCCAAACCAATACAATAAAAAAAACCTTTGCTGCATGGCACTGAATCAGAATACTTTGCAACTCCCAACTCATGGGCTCATTCTGGGACAATACATGATTAAGGTTGAAGAGTGGTAGTTCTTGTCCCTTGCTTTCACCATGAACATGAATATTTTTTTAGATGATTATCATAAGTGGAAAAACTGTAAGAGAAGCTGAGAAGTGTTTTTGATATTAATTGCAAGAATTTGAGTGCTAGAATGAAGTTGTTTAGTAGCACATAAATTAGATGGAGTTGTTGATTTTTTATTCAAAACTTGTAAAATTCAATGCAGGAATTGTCATTTCAGATTAAACAAATTTAAGTGGTTGGCTTTAGTTTGTGAGCACTAAAGGAATAATTGCCTCACATGTTAGAAATATAATATATAGAAATCATTCATGTGTCTTCATCTAACAAAGATTTTGAGATAGTTAATTCTAATTCATAAGATTGTATCAAAACCTTCATGACCAAGAGCTATAGAGTTCAATTCTTGCTTCATTTATTCTTCTAATAGAATAAGTCTAATTCAGCCCAAAGTAGGTGGGGTTAAAAACATGATTTGTCTCTTCACTTTCTTCCCAAGCACATGTAGTTTTAGAAAAAAAGTTTTTCCACTAGTTTTCCCATTAAATATAGTAACATATCAAAAACTATCCTTATGTTGGGGTTTATGCTGTTTAAAAGCTATGTGAATTCCTGTGTCTTTAATTACATGTGTGTCTTATTGCATCATTTAAGATGTCTTTCAAATCATTTATACACATGTTTATTATCCTGCAACTTAAAATTTCTAGATCAATTATATATAGAATATGAACAATTACTATACTAAAATTTCAGCCAATGACAACTATGCATTTCTAGATCAATTATACACCATTGGTTCATTGGAAGGAATTATAATTATACTCAATTGAAGCATTGCCTTTCAAGAACAGTAACTTTGTATTGGTCAATAACAACTATGCATTTACTCTAGAGTCTAGAGTGACATGTGCCACTCTTGTTAGAGCTTTGATATCCCATGCCTTTGGCATGTTAAACCAAAATACACCTAGAACCTTTATAATATAGATATTTCATTATTGAGAATATATATATATATATATATATATATATATACACTATTATGGTTATTTTGTAGGTTTCTAGGAAGTTTTTTCCACAGTTAGCTATTGAGTTAGATATTTCATTATTGAGACAATCTTATTACTTTCATAGTGATAATTTAAATTTACTTTGTCTATTTTATCTATCAAAATTATTATTTTTCTCTTTGTTGAATGGTGATATAAATAAGGCATTGTCTGGCAACAAGGATGAGGTCATTTTGATTTTGATACATGCTCTGCATTTTCTGCTGGTTACTGCTAACGATTCATAGAGATTTTTAGAGAAGGAATTATATCAAAGTCTAGAAGCTACTATTGCTTAGTGCAACAAAATATCTCTTTTTGGATTCTTCACTTAGCTGATATCTTGATTCTTTCCTGGGTTAAGTTTGGTTTGCTCAACCAATGAACCAATGGTGTGACTCAATGCAACACCTATTAGCCTATTGTTTGACAAAACAATCAATTGAAGGCTTCTGGGAAGAAAATCTAGAACACAAGCAATTTATACTGGTTCACTTCAAATCATGAAGCTACATCCAATTTCTTCTAATTCACACTGACTTAGAGTTCCATTATTATAAAATATTCTTACAAGCTTTTACAAGAACTTCCCCTTTACCAACCCTAGATAAAGAATAGAAATCCAAAACCCTATTAGACTTCTAAGGAGAAAGATCCAGAGAACACTACTCTGATCTTTAAGCTAGAGAACCCTTCTCTAGTCCCAAGCTTTAAGAAATCAATTACAATAGCCAAAAACAACAAAACTTGTAAACAAAATTACAACCAATGAGTTAAGGAAAGAAACAACCTGATGATCCAGTGAATGACATGCACATGAATGAACAATTCAGGTTGAAAGATGAAAAACAATCTCAGAACATCTTCTTCCTTAACCTTTGAAAGAAAGTTTTGCTTTAAAGAATCACTCAAAAACCCATGAATGTTTTAGTGAAAGCATAGAACCCAGAAAAATCACTTAGTACGTGTTTAGAAAGCTTGTGTAGGTTTAGAATACAAATTGATCAAGTTACTAAACAAGCTGAGCCAAGGTTCTATTTATAACAAACTTTTGTAACTGTCAGTAATCGATTAAACGCGCCATATAATCGATTATTTCACTCATGTAATCAATTAAATCAATCTGGTAATCGATTAAAGTGTTCAACACAATTTCTGGACATGAGCAATGAACAAAATAATCGATTATTCCATCTTGTAATCTATTAAGACAAGAAGCTTCAAAATATCAAAATACACTGTGTAATCAATTACGGATTCTGGTAATCGATTAAACCAGGAAGCTTTATAAAACAGAATGAACTGAGTAATCGATTACTATATTTGGTAATCGATTAATGCATCAAATCTTATGTGCATTTACATATAGTGTAATCGATTACTGAATTTGGTAATCGATTAAGACAGGAAGATGGCTTTTTAAGTTTAGCCTGAGTAATCAATTACTATTTTTGGTAATCAATTCTTCCAGCACTGCTTGAAATCATGTATAGCAATGTAATCGATTACTACCTATTGGTAATCGATTAAAGTGTTCATCAAGGCAGTGTATGTGAAAACAAAGGTCAAATAATCGATTATTCTGATAAGTAATCGATTACATTGTTCTTGAAAAGTTTTCCAGAACGAACTAAGAACAAAATAATCGATTATATCCTTAGTGTAATCGATTAAGTCAGTACAAAAATCATTTTTCCAAAACCTTTGATTCAATTTAAAACCTCAGTTGTTTGATAAAATCTTAGTTTGATTTTCATGAAAGATACTTAGCTAAATCAATGAATGAATGCATGGATCAATCAGATTGCTTTCCTTTTACATAAAATTCCAAGTCTTCAAACATGTTTGAAGCTCAAAACAAATCTTAGCAAAGGCTTCCAATCTTCATGAAGCTCCCCCTGAAATCAACACCCTAGAGACCAATCGTGTTCTCTGATAGTCATTTATTAAACTAAACAATTGTAAGAAATATTAAGAGAATCTCTTGAATTATTTTGGTGACTTTTTTAAAAAAAAACTAGTAAATTATTGCAAAAGAAAAGTTTGATTGATACTAAAAGCGGTCCAGGATTATGATTCACTAATACCAATTTCCCCTCAACCTTATTGCTATGAAATTTGTTAAGACTCTTGGCAAGCGTACCAATTGCTGTTGCAGGTAACAGAATTTATAAAGATCGTCTCCACAGGGACTGAGCTACTCAGTAAATCCGAATATAATTCGACAATTCAATAGTTATGTACAATAAGGATGAGTGAAATTTCATGTGATTTACGAAAGTAACGGAAAATTATGAAACTAGTAAAATGAAATATATTTATGAGAAAGTGGGATTGAGTTTCATCATTCATACCCTTAGTATTTAATTAAAATTTACCATGCATAAATCATTTTCTATCCTTATTGCTGCACACATTATTTCACCCCGAACTGATCCCTCGCATTCGAGAATCCTAAGGATATCTACTGAATATCGATCCCTTGTATGTGAAGTAAATACCCCAGCATTATAATCATAATCGCGTGCTATTTGCAATCAAAACGTTATGCTCTATTCCTAACAACGTAATGTAATGAGTAAAATCATTCAGTTCAAATTCTAAGGGCACTTTCCAGTCAAGCTTAGAATCTAATTTCATGAAACTAGTGATCAAGTAGAATCAAGAATTAAGAATAGAATGAAATTATCAATAAGGAATAGAAAAGATTCATGCATAAATAAATATTAAAAGAGATATGTATGGGTAAGATTACATCCAATCCTTAAGAGAAGCTAGCCAATCATTGTGGAGAGCACCTCCTCAATGGAAGAATTGATGAAGGGAACCATCACCAACTCTTTCCGGCAGAGTTTTCACACTAATTTCTCACTTCTCTCACTCTCCCTAACACTTAACCTAAGCTATTTCACTCACAAAGGCTCATAATTTCGTTCAAGGAAGAAGAAATTTTGAAGTTGGAATCTTTTCTCTCAAGCCTTGCATGCCTATTTATAGGTTTTGAGCTCCTGTCTGCTTCCACTTGCCCAGGCGAGTGATTTTGCCTGTGTTTGCTCACCTGGGCAAGCTAATGTTTATCTCCTTGGAACTTGTAGCTTGCCTGGGCAAGCATTCTTGTCTTCTGCCACTAACCTGGGCGAGTTAATGCCTTTGTGTTGAAGAAAGCCACTCGCCTGGGCGAGCCATTTGCACATGTACTGCTCGCCTGGGCGAGTTAAAAGCTTAACAATGAAGAAAGGTCTTGGGCTTGGGCCTTGTTGCTTTTGACACCCCCAGTTTTGATCCATATGCCCTTTTTTGTTAGCTTTAATGCTTCGAAAACTTCGGATGTCATCGGAACCTATCAAAATACACACATGATTGGACTAATCTTTCCAAATTATGGAAAACAACATTTACAGAAGTATTACATTCAAATTGACTAGGTTTAGGGTTATTTTATAAGCAAATTAACTAAGATCAAAAGATAAGTGCCATATTGTAAGTTTGAATAGTTCTAAAATAAGGCAGTTATTAAAATTCCTATTCTAAGTTAATTACAAATTCCCAAAGTCACCTAAAGCCTTTGGTCCATGTCAAAATATGCTTTTGCCTCAAAACGATATTCCAATGGTCGTGAATATATCAATTTATGTCAAAGGATAAAATAAAATCTAGGGATGACAAATTTAGAGATAAATTAATCCATTGGAGTTACCCAAACAGTTTGGTCATGCAGTTTGGTGTAAAACATTTACTACCTAGATCTACCAAACATACGCAGATGGTCACCAATGTATATTAGATTAAGTTAACATTGATCTTGGTCAAAGAAAAACTAGAAATCCTAGAAGAAATTAGCATAAACATACTAGTAGGGAAGGAACGATGGTCACAATCCGTCCTTACGGTGTTGTCTATGCCTCAAAAAAGGTCAAACATGCTCAAAACCTCTCAAAAATGTAAAAGTATAAAAAAAGGTTTAAACGTTATGAAGTACATACTCCATGTTCTTATTAATAGACTCTTAAAGATATTTACTTAAATTAGGCACACTATAGATATATATTCTAATATGACCCCTAAAGATAATTATTTTAATTAGGCACATTACAAATACATATTCTAATTAAACCCCTAAAGATAATGACTCTAATTAGACTCCTAAAGATAGTTTCCTTAATTAAGCTCATTACTATCGTTATCCAACACGACTGTTATCAAAATCCTACCGCTGAAGCTTGAGACGTTGTAGAATGACCGGGGTCCTCATGATTGACCATGACCCTCATGAGTTACCACAATCATTGTCAAATGTTGTGTCATTAAGGCCTTTGGGACGTTGAAAACTGATCACGATCCTCATGATGTTGACCATGGCCCTCTTGGAGTTGACAACAGTCATGGTAAATGTACCATGGTCGTTATCAAGTGAGAGAATTATCAAATCTTCATAAAAAAAAAAACATGTAATTTCCATCTCTTTCACTTAATTGAGAGGTTGTACTTTTCCAAGACAAAACTAATGTCCAAACGCGAGTTCTACCAAGAAAATGCTTTAAAATGCACAAAAATTGTCAAAATATCACTGAAAATGTGGTTTATATACCTCTGCACACTTGTGCATTGCTTGTCCTCAAGCAATTATTCTAGTCCCAATTAAACAAATTCTTTCAAGTCAAAACTCATGCATAAGAAATCATCATTTATTCTAAAGTAAAACTCACACATAAACGTATTAGAGATTAGCTTAAGAATCCATTTAGGCTTATAATTAACATGTAAAAAGTCTTAAAGATCTTTAAGTTCACTTTGCTTACCATCTGTCAGTGTTTAAACAAATGAACAGTTACACTCACAATCCTGATTCAATAACAGATTCACAACTCTATAAATCAATCAACTCAAATAAATTCCAAAAATTGAGAACAAGTGAGGCATATTGGGTTGTAATGGGCCAGACATGTAATGTAAGGTAGGTACTGAAAGAAACAAGCTAACAAAGGGTTCCACTCAACCATATGAAAACACTCAAAAAGTAAGGCAACTTTCACCTATTTTTGCACCTTCCTTTTCATTTAAATTTTTCCCTTTTTCCTTCTTTTTTTTATTACTTTGGGGAATTGTTGTCTCTTTTTCTTCTTTTTATTTGTGATCTTTATCTCATTTTTTCTTTTCTCACTTTTTTTGCCTATCCCCTTTTTATTTTTAATTTCACTTTAGAGAAGAAGTTGGGATTTACTTACTAGCACAACCTACAAAATACATTAGTTGCCCCTCTTTTCCTCACATAATCACAGTGCAAGAGATTAAAAGAATTAATCATTCAAGCTAAAAAATGGTCAACTAAAGGAAAAACTCATAAAAAAAATCACAGATCTCAAGAAAGCCTATTAATTTCTCATCTTTTCAGAAAATTCAAAATTCATCCAAGGATATGCATGTCAAAATAGAGAATAAAATAATGCTACTGAAAGGATCAAATCACAAGTGATAAAATAATGATGCTAACTACCTGGGTCATGGTCATTTTACCACGGTCGTACTCGATTATGTTGCTAAGTGACCACGACCATTGTCAATTCCAACGCTAAAATGCATGAGCCATGGTAAAATAACCGTGGTCGAAATACCGATAGGCAACTTTGACTTAACAAATGAAAGGAAATAATGTGAAAAAGCATACATAAATGAATACAAGTCAAGGGTTGTAACATCCTTTCAATTACTATATTATGCCTAGGTCATAATACGTAACTAGAAGATGTTAACTTTTCTAACGTAAAATTTTTAACCAAAATTGGTTAAGAAAAACTTATCTCAATATTAGAAAATTGCGCTTATATTGAGCCTGTAGAGACTTTTTGGTCTCTTTAATAAATTACAACTTAGTAAATACTTGTAAATAATATTCTCTACAATAGTAGTAATGTCTATATATTACAAAGCATATAACAAAATGCTACAAGTCCACAACATTAAAAGAAATCTTCCAACTTGTCCTCACTCTGTAGCTCCTCTTTTTGATTTACCTATCTAGAATGACACGAGAATATACTAAAACAGTGAGAATTTCAAAGAATTCCCAGTAGGTGAAAATTTGCTTATCATACAGTGTCATTGGCGCAACTCGCGCGGGAGCTAACGCGACCCGCGCGAGACCCTTGGCTTGGTTTTCTTCTTTCTTTTCTTGAATCTCCTCTTTTTATCCTGAAATTACACATTTAGTAATGAAATGAGATTTAATTAAATATAAATAACAAACTATCTTATTCTAACCTAATTCCTAATGATTTAATTGAAATATAACCTAAAACTAGCCTAAAACTAAGATGTGTTAGCAACACATCAAACAATTCCCAGATTTAATAGTTGTTGTCCTCAGCAACAGACAGAACCTCAAGATAAAAACAAGGGTCAATAATCAAACTGAACCACAATTTACAATCCTAGAATTTATCATGCTGAGTATAATCAATTCATATCAAAGCTTTCCATGGTACTTCTGATTCTGTCAAATTGTGAGAGTTAACTTGAGTGTTCCTCACAGATTGTGCTTGTTCACTCATCACTCAAGTGTATAAGGTTGTAATAATCTCTCACTCAACATAGTCACAGTACTACCATAAGCTTGAAGATATTCTCAACAGATGCAAGCACAACTTGATCAAAAGGTCTTTTAGGCTTGTAACTTGGCTGGGCTAAGGGTAGGAAAATCTTTGGAAAAGTAGCTAATATGAGGCTAGATCCAATCCCTTAAGTCCAATCCTGTGGTCATCCATGTTCCTTGTTCATTCTCTTCAAAACCTGGTACTTTATTCAACAATTTATTCTTTATAGTAAATAGAACAAAACAAATAACTTTCTTTTTGATTCTCTTTTCTTTTCTTTATCACAATTTAATTAACATTCAGCAATTATTCAGATTTTCAGCTGATATCGTCAGGCTTATTATTTTCCAACTGGCCTGTATTTGTCTATTCTCTCGGCTTCCATCCAACTGGATTCAACTTGTGTTCCTTCATGCCTTAATGGACAATTCCCTGTTTTCTGCTGTCATAGACTTGTATTCTGCTTTCTCTAGCCTCAAGAAGGTTGGTCAATGGATATAGCTCTGATTTGGGCAGCAGAAATGAAAGGCTCAGGCTCAAAAAGAGGTACAAATGAAAAAATAATTGAAGGTGAGTCAATTTGGCCCTGGTGTTCAGAAGGAGAACTGCCTTAATCATATCAATTTACACCTGCATCCAGAGAAACAATTCAAGTTCTAGAGTACTATGAAAATGGAGTCTCTCAGAAAGAAAATTTACCACTATTTTGGCTCAAACCTCACAGGTGTTAGACTCAAGTCAATCTCTGCTGACTTCATTTCAAGCATCATTTCAACTTTAACATGCATATCATATACCAACAATCACAATTCCATTCATGTATCATGCAGTTCATGCTATATTTCATTTCACACAAGCTTTCATCAGAGAAATCCTATCCATTATTGTGTCCATTCACTTTTTATTCTGAAAAATCTGATGTGCTTCTAACCTTTATTGAAATAATTAACTAAAAATTTAAACTAATAACTAAAAAAAATTTCTGTTGGACATCCTTTGTTTCTGAAATGTGATTCAACAAATAATCCATATGCACCCATTCCCAGATTTAGAAAATTGTAGTCCCCAGCAATAATTGAAAAGGATTATGTGTTGCTAAAAACTCAATCATGTATGCATTATTTGAGAAATCACAACCAGAATGAACATTAATCCAAACAGAACTTATTTAAAACAATAAAGTAACAAAACGGCTAACCTAAAAGTAATATAACACACTGAAAATTAAAAACAAGAACAGTAAACAAATAAAATAGTCCTTGGTTGTCACTTTGCTGCAGGATGCAGCAGCACTTCCTTCTTGTCTTCCTCAATCTCTTCACCCTGAAATGCAGAAAAATTCCAGACATATACCTGATGCAGTGGGGTGAATTCCCAGATTTAGTTCACTACATTTGTTCCACATCACAAGCTGTTTGTTGTTCACTTGGGATAATAGATTGCAGTGTTAACAGTTATATGTACAATCCCAACACAGGCCTCAGACACCTACACAAGCCAAGCTCCAAATATAAGAGAATAATTAGCATTTAGCAAGGCTTACCACCGTGGATTCCCAGATTTATGATCCATTCATATCACATAATAGCATAATCAGATCAAACTAACAAGAATCATCATTGTCCATGGATGTGCATAGCAAACAATTCCCAGATTTAAATCCAGGCACACCAT
>PYAF01002587.1:45012-63939 GCA_007407185.1 Glycine tomentella
GTTTAAAATGAAAGTAGTTAACTAATATAAGTAATTCTGATTAATTAATAGGACTAATTCTATTTTGTTGGATTTGTAATTAATTATTTGATGTTGTTGAGTTGTTAATTTAATATAGCTGTATGAGATTATGTTGCTGTATTTAATAATTGATGTTGCTGTATAATTTATTATGCTGTTGTATAATGATGTAATGTTGTTGTACGTTGTTACTTAATTTATTATGTTGCTGTTATGGTTGTATGATGTTGTTGTATGTTATTTATTATGTTGCTGTAGACTGTTGTATTTAGGGTGGCTGTATGCTGTAAGTAATGTTACTGTTGCTATATTTAATAAATTCCGTATGATACCATGTTGCTGCATATTGCTGTATGTTTTATTCAGTTGCTGTATTTAATTAAGTTGTTGTATCGTATTTTATTTGTTGATATAGCTGTATGAGTTGATGTAGCTGTATGATATTTTAACATTCACTTGAGGTTGAGCTATTATGGAGATATGATGCCTATTTTATTAGAAATTAGGTCATGGACATATGATTAAAGATTCACATTATATATATATATATATATTCTTGAAATTATTTCTCTAAAAGAAATTATGGCACACTTGTATCTTTTATATGAAATTAATTATGATGAAGTGATGGTGCCAAAATCAAGAGAATTTGAATGAAAGAATTATCAAAGGGTAACTGAAAATAAAAGGAAATCATTACATTCATTTTTGCATTTTCCCCTCAGAGTTGAGGGAGGTCTCACTGGAGTGGGTGGGACTGTTCCACTGGAGTGGGTGGAACTGTATGGTACCCTTTTTCCCCTCGGAGTGGAGGGAGGTCTCACTGGAGTGGGTGAGACTGTTTCACTGGAGTGGGTGTAACTATTCTAACTTTTGGTACCCTTAATTAGGCCTCTGAGATCTCAGTCATGCATCATTTAATAAAGAAATCATGCATCAGTCATTATGAATATTCATTTATGATTATATGATTTTTATTCTGTATTTTATTATTTTGTGTTGTTGTAAACTTGTTGATTTATCTAAATTGTGTTTATCATGTACTTACCCCTATTTGTGTCGGTGGTTGACACCTGTGATGACCCCAATTACTTGGGCGAGCAGAGGAACAGTGAAAAGCTGAGATGATGTGATAAAGAAGCTTGGAAGACTTGCATACATGGCTTGGTGTATTTTAGCTTGATGTACCGTTGCTCTAGTTTGATGTTGTTGTCTCTGAAATTATGTAATTTGTACTAGACTGTTTTGGTGGTGGTCTGTATTTTATTATGGGTGACTGTACACGGACTGTTATAATTAACTATGTTTGAATTACTTGGAACTATATGTTATATGGAATTTTTCCAACATAGTAAAGCGCTTAGAATAGTAACTTACGTAGTCGAAATACGTAGAAAAAAATTCTTCGTAAACTAAAAGCGTAATCGGTTAAAAATGAAATAACGTAATAAGTTAATATACGTCAATTAAACGAAGTTGTTATACTCCACGCTGATAGCGTGGAGTCTTCGAAACTGAAGCTTGATATTTGCCTTGTGGCGTGACTCGTGCGGGAGCTGGCGCGACCCTGCACGAGACCCTTGGCTTGGTTTTCTTCTTTCTTTGCTTGAATCTCCTCTTTTTATCCTGAAATTAAGTCGAAGTTCCTATTGAGGAAGATGTGCCATTAGTTTTCAAATGAATATAAGATGTCTATGAAACACATTTAGTAATGAAATGAGATTTAATTAAATATAAATAACAAACTAACTTATTCTAACCTAATTCCTAATGATTTAATTGAAATATAACCTAAAACTAAGATGTGTTAGCAACACATCAGTCATCGTCATCATTCCAGCTACTTCGGTTTATTAAGAAAACATGTGAAACAATTATAGTTGATTTTTAATTTCATAAACATATAACCCGAAGTAGATTCATTTTATTCACAAACACTTAACAATAATCTCATACTTCATCATTAATGCAAGCATCATTTTCAATCATGTCAATGCATAGCTTACCTTTATTATTTTACTCTTTAATACCCTAAACTAGACAATGAGCTCATTACTAGACTTAGGTTGCTCCCGCAAGGTCGTGCTCAGCTTAACTGTATCACCCTTGGGTCAATATGTCTTTCCCGCAGGGTCGTGCTCGGCTTAACCGTATCACCCGTTGGGTACCATCAGGGTCGTGCTCAGCTTAACTGTATCACCCTTCAGATATTATCTTTCTTTAGTCTTTCCCTCAGGGTCGTGCTCCGCTTAACCGTATCACCCTTCAGGTCTTATCTTTTTATCTTTCTTAATGCGCATGACATGCTCAATGACATGCAAAGCTACATAACTCATGTCATACAATTATGCCACAAAACATCAAGATTTCATCATCACAAAGAAAATCATAACAAAGAACATTATAACAACAAGATTTCTTACTACATATGATTTGGTTCTTCCTATAATCTATACTCATCTAATAGTCATTAAATACCTATCTTTTAGTATGTTAAACTAAACTTACTAAGCTTTCTAAAAAGGTATCACATGCCTCAATTGAAGTTATAAAACTCTAGATATAATATTTTACAAATAGAACTTCAAATCTGCCAACAATATCAAAATTCTACACTAACATCTCCTAGTGTTTTCACGATTTCAAGCAGTAAAAAATCTAGTTTTAGCTGAAACTTTTATATGTTATATCTGACATCTAGATCTTTAATTACATATATTATACACCTAATTTGAATAAGAAATGAGAGAGAAATAAATTTTTCAAAACAAATGGTAGAAGTTGTTTGGGTGTGGACAGTTTCGGACAGCCTGAGCTAAAATAATTTCTAGGAATGATTCACTACTTATTTTGGTCCCATATTTTAGGACAATATAGAGGACATCCTAAGCTTTAAAATGACTGGTCAAACACCTCGTTTGGTTAAGTATAGAGGGAGATATGGAAATTTCAAAACAGTCCAAAATTCAGCTTACAGCCATTCGAATTATCTCAAGAATCAAATGATAAATGAAACTAACTTTCACCTACCTCAAATGAGTTTAAATCTTTAAAATAGAATGTATAAATGGCTTCCTTCCTTCCTTGGGAGAATCCTCTAAGAGATGAAGCCTTGATATCCTTCTTCTAAGCTTGTCAAAACTCTTCCTAAGGTTGCTAGGTTTCTCACGAAATTTTGTCAAGATGGTGGAGTTTCTTTCTTACTTGTTTTAGTCTTAGAGAAGATAAAGATGAAAATGAAATGGAAATGATTCAAGGGAGGGTTTCACTTGAGAGAAAGAGGTGTAGGAAGTATCTTGAAAATGAATTCCATTCAAAGCCTTCATCCTTTATATAGTAGTTGGAAGCTAAAAAATCTCCTAAGTCATTATGGCCTTACTCTCCAAGTGGCCAAATCATAAAGGCTATTGATTCTCCTCTATCCAAGTGTCCTAACTCTTGAAGGTTCTCAATAATTCTCCTTCCTTCTTGTATTTTCGTGGAGTAGCTTGCCAATGAAGGTTTTTATGCTTTTTCTTTCATTCTTGAGTTTATCCCAAACCTGTTTTAGTAAAATTCTAATTCTGGATTCCTTAACGGTTGGATCTTTGTGAAATTTTAAAGGTACACTACTATCTCACATATGTAACTTTTGACCGTTGGGATTGTCGAAATAATGTCTAGAGCTGTCCACGTCCAAGATGGAAGAGTGTAGAGAAATCTTGGCTTGATTTTTATGTTACCTTGCATCCATGCCATACAAGTGTCTTGCCACTTGTTTTCATCCTATGGATTATCTTCCAAGTGGCTAAATTCAAGAAGCTTCTTCCTCATTCTCCATGCTTCTCCATGTGAATGACAAGCTCAAAGGGAAGGAATACAAATTTTTCTTCCTTTCATGCTACATGTGGTAATTTTTTATGATGAATAAAAATCTAGTTTCAATATGGTATTTTCTTAAAAAGAAATCCAATTTAATTTGAATTCTTTTATCTAAATAAAATTTTGAATATTAGAATTCTAGATGTTCCTAAGAATTTATCTCAATGATAGTTTAAATTAATCCCAAGTAGTCTTATACAGGGCAATACATAAACCTTTCATTCTAGACTACATCTTTATCTTATTTTTGATTTGGTCCATACTTCTTCTGACCATTAAAATTACTAAATCATTTTATTAAATAGGTCTATTCATCCTATAATTAAGATAAAGTTCTATAGATTTTATGTACCATTTTTTCATATTTTTCTGATGCTTGAGTTTTCTTGAATACGACCTCAAAGTTGTCATCTTCTAAAATTTGTAGAAATTTTATTCTAGAGTTTTGTGTCACAAAATATGTTGATACTTAGTTAGCTAAGTGTATTCTATAATTTCATCAAGTTTCTACAAAATTTCTAAAGTTATTTGAACATTTTTGGCCTAGGGGCATTTTGGTAATTATGTCATTCAACCTAGGGGTATTTTGGTCATTTTCAAAAAAAATGTCCAAGGGCATTTTTGTAATTTTCATCTTAAGGGTTTTCTAGAAATTTTTACTTCAAGGAAAGAGTGATATACTCGTTTTATATTTGTATTCTAATATGATCACATTTCCATAAATTAATTATAACTATTGAATATAATTTTTGAGGATGTTACAAGGGTTGCCTCCTAGATAGCACTTGGTTAACGTCACGAGTCTGACAGGTGGAAAAGGGAAGACGATCAACCACCCTCGAACAAGGTGATTTTCCTTTTTTGCATCGATCTTCAGTATAACCATCCACTCTATAGCCATCTCTTTTTCTCTTACTGCATCCAAGGTCTTTTGGAAAGACTTTCTTCCTTGGATAGTTTTCCTTCCCCACACTTGGGTGAGGCTTAACCACCGTATTCTTCATCTTGTTTGTAGCTTTCACAAAATTACATGTAGGGGAGGACGATAAATTAATTTTCAGATTAAAGACTTCCTCATCATCACCTAACCTCCAAATTATTTTCCCTTGTCAGAGGTCAATCAAAACCCTTTCTGTATAGAGGAAGGGTTTTCCCAAAATAATTGGAATTTCTTCACCCTCCTCTATGTCCAGAATCACAAAATAAACTACAAAAATAAATTTCTCAACTTTAACCAACAAATTCTCCACTATTCCTCTTAGATAAGTAAGAGTTTTATCTAGAAACACAAGAGAAATGCTAGTGGGTAGGGGTTCTTGTAACCCCAACTTCTTATAAACAGAATACGACATAAGATTGATGCTTACACTCTGATCACATAAGGCTCTACTAATTTGCAAGATACCAATAGCACTAGGGACTAAAAAAATCTATGGATTTGTGAGCTTAGGAGGTTGTTTCTTTAAAACTATAATAGAGCATTCGTCATTGAGGCAAATTGTGGCAAAGTTTGCCAATTTTCCTTCGTTTCCAATAACTTCTGTTAAATACTTGGCATACTTTGGCACTTGGGAAATTGCCTCAACCAAGGGGATATTGATGTGCACCTTTTTAATCATCTCAACATATCTAGAAAACTGCCAATCCTCACTCTTGTTTTTCAATCTTTGAGGGAATGGAAGATTTTACCTAAGGAAGTGCCAGTACCTCCTTCTTACCCTTTTTGTTTGCTTATTACCTCTCTTTAGTAAGAGCCTTTTTTTCTTGTAGTGGAGTTGCTTTCTGCTTCTTCTTCAACTCTGTCATAGGTCGTCCTCTCCTGCAACTCATAACACCTACTTCCTCCTTTTTAGGATTTGACTCAGGTTGTGAAGGAAGGGTGTCTAGTTTCCTTTGTGAATAGATGAAATACCTGAAACATACTAGAAGGAGGTTTGAATAGTGTGATCGATAAAACTTGGTCTTTCAAAAACTATAAAAGACTTTTCTTAAAGCAAATATCAATGGACGAAGGGTTTCATCCAAAGGGTTCAAAATAATTTTGTGCTTCGAAAACCAGTTTGCAAAACTTGGATATGATAGTGTTGAAGTGACTTAAGAAAAGAACAAGTTATATAGAAGCAGTAATGAAAACAAAAAGGTTTTATACCGGTTCACCCCAACTCTTGGGCTACGTCTAGTTCTCCTTCAAACCTTGAAGGGTTTCACTAATCAAATCTTTGATTACAACCAAGTATTCTCTATGCCACTTCTGGCTACAATGAGTACTCGTTAGGCCATTCCTGACACTATACATAATCTCCCCCTGAAATTAAGACCCAAGTATTCTTTGTCACTAAGTCACTTTTGGCTTTCACAAACACTATATCTTTTATAGAAAAAGTATTCTAATCACTCAACCAAGTGTTTACGTAATAAGCTTGAATACTATTAAACTCACTAACTTTTAAATGCTAAGATTCACTCAATTTGCTCAAGTTTCCTTTGTCAAATGGACTGATAGCGTTACAACACTTGTTCGTTTTGTCTCAGAATTTCTCTTATTTTTCGACTACCTTAACATGAACATCTTCAGGCTTTATATGGACTTCAAAGCTTTGATCCATTGAGAGATCCCAGCTAGCCGTTGTCCAATAGCTTTGGCACTTGACATGAGGTCGCTACTACTCAGAGGGAAAGAGTGGGAACCACAAATGCTTTCTGCAACATATCTTCAGAGAAATAAAGTTTGCCAGTGTCGCCTAGTGCTCAAAGCTGACTTTCAGCGTATATATCGAAAGAAACATTAATAGCATAAGAAAAAAGAATTAAGAATGTCGAGACAAGATATTTTAAATCTTCCTTTTTGTAAGCTAAAGTACGAGTTCCTTACTAAGTCAGTGGATGTTACTTTCTTGTGATTGTTTTTAGTTCTTGAGGATTGAATAAATATTCTATTGCTTTGCATTGCGAGCCAAGTGTGAAAGCATTTGTCTTCTAAGGGTTTGACACATAAGCAATATCGTCCAATGACTAGTACTTTGCCTATCGTCGAGAACCCTTTTGTTTATGCTTTTTTGCTTGAATCTCGTATAAGATAAAATAATCTGTAAATTAAGCATGAAAGATTAGTACATAAAATTTATACTTTGTTAACATCAAAACCTTAGGGATATAATTGTTTAGTACAGTCCGATGTGACTTTGATGCAGTCAGACTCAACAATAGAGAGATTGGATACTGATCATTTTTGGGATTGTACTTGCTTCATTCTCTAATCATTTTGGCCCTGAAGCATGGTTTCTTGGAGAATGGGTTGTCTCTCTTCTTGTTTAGGCCTCTGATTGTGCATGGGTTAAGGCCTAAACATTCCTTGATTCTGCCTCAAACCCTGTCCTTAGTTAAAATTTCCAGGTTATTAATTATCATAATTGTCTCTTCACTTAACAAAGTTGATCTCATCCATGGCTACAACTAGTTTGTCATCAATAGTGCAGTCTTCTGGCCCATGCACAATCCCAAATCTTTCGCAGGTTAGGAAAAGAGATGTAGTGAGTGGGATTTAAGCTTTGCCTCTTATAAGTGTCTAAATCTTTAATGTCAAAGCTTGTATTTATTTTCCCAACTCAGTTTGGGATTCATCCTTCTCCACTTGGTTGAAGTTCCTTTTCATGATTCTATTATCTCTTGAATTGTTGTAGGGGTTGGAGCACATATTTTCAATGATTTTAATGACATCAACAGAGGGTTTTAACATGAGGTTACCCCCATAAGAAGCATCCAAGCTTGTCCTATTATGTAAAGACATTCCACTATATGGTTGATCACAACCCTCATGGTTGACCACAACCCTCATGAGTTTACCACGACCGTTGTTGGAATTTGTGACGTTAAGGCCTTTGGGCGTTGCAAACTGATCACGAACCTCATGATGTTGATCATGACCATCTTGGAGTTTACCACAATTGTTATAAAGTTAGAGCATCATCAAATCTTTCGAAAAATGTGTAATTTCCAACTCTTTCACTTAATTGAGTGATTGTACTTCTGTAAGACAAAACTAATGTCCAAACATGAGTTTTGCCAAGAAAGTGCATGAAAATGGCACAAAAGGTCACACGAAATGTCACTCAGAATATGGTTTATCATGGCCTCTCAAGTAGCATTTCTTTAACATCACTTTTTTGACATATGATAGGAAATTTAAGGACCTCCTTCTTTGATGTCCTACGGATTTTCCTCAGCTGAGAATGTCTTGTTGTTCTTCTCAACTAGTTGCTTTACCAATTGGCCTACTTGGAACTCCAAGCTTTTAATGGAGGCTTCAACACTCTTATGGTTGTAAAGAGATACTTGTATGAATTGTGTAATGGTTTCATCTAACTGCTTGCTTGTCTTCTCATATAAGTTATGCCTAGGCATGTCTTTGGAAATACTCCTTAAATCTTGACCTATGCCTGGATGAGGTTTTTATCCTTGATTGTTGTAGTTCCGGTAATTCCCTTGCCTTTGGTTGTTCATGTACTGAACTACCTCTTGAATCATAGCACATTCATTTGTTGCATGGCCACCTCCATAAGATTCACAAATAAGGCATTTGAATTTGGGAGCAGAGGCAGTTGTCTTTGTTGAGGAAGATCAGTGATTTGTTGTGTAAGCTCTTCAATTTGCCTAATGAGTAGCTTTTGTTGGGCTAAGATGCCATCTTGGGTATTGACTTCCAGATGTCTCTTTGATGGATTCATGGCTGTATCATTTTGAAATTCATTAGCATTGGCAGCCATGTTCTTAATGATCTTTACAACCACTACTACAAATACTGCATTTAATGACACACAATCAACGTCAGTCATGCAATAACCGTCGTCTTTGAGTACCCGGTGGCAATTTTGTAATAATATGCACTTGCCAAAGACGATCCAATAGATAACGACGACGATTATAAGATAACCGTTTTAGTATACAATAATTCAAATACGGTTTTTTAATAACCGTCGTTGTCTTCAACATTTCAAATACGGTTTCATTAAACAACCGTATTTGAATGTTCCCAATTTAAAACCCTAATTTACATTACTCGTTGGCCCCCTCCGACAACATCGTACCAGCTGCCCCTAGATCCGTGTAAAACCATTTCTTCCGCTGTTTTGGAGTTAGTCACTGGTGATACCTAATGACAACTTCAACCATTTATTTGGCACCCTTCAACACTGTTGAAATCGACATTCACATGAAAGTGGGCGATTTGGAGTTTCTGTGGTAACGTAGGTATTGTTTCTCCCTTATGTACGTGTGTAGCTCCATTGTGGGTTTTGTTCTGTAATTTGGTCACACGTATTGTTCCTATTGTTAAACAGGAAGGATTTCTTCAAAAAAAAAAAATTGTGTAATGCTGCATTCAACTTCCTCCTCAGAGCTTTTTCAATTTTAATATTATTAATTTTTCATCACCCCTATTATCCCAAAAGCTCAAGTTGTGTGATAAAAATGTGTGCATGATGTTTGATGAAGTGACATATTGCACATATTCAGAACATGCATATACCTCGAAAGGAAGTATTAGGACCCCAAATACAATAATTTGGGCCCAAACAAGCAGTTAGTTGATCAATTACCCAAGCACATAGTGTGGCAAGTCAATGTTAGAAAAAATTGGAGGGGGGCCAGGGTGACATGGCAGTGAGGTAGGAAGGGTGCCAATTGTGTAAGGGGATTCTGTTATATGGAAAAGGAAGAGAGAGATCAGGGCATGCGGGTATAATTATAAGTTTGTTAGGGATAGAGGGAATTAGTGCCTCTGTAGGATCTATGCTCCGTGGCAGTTGGAATTCCCTTCTACTATATCCCTTTCATTACAGAAATACTCAGTTTTGTCTTTCATTTGTGTGCTCTTGTTGCTGTGTGTTCTGGGTTTCTAACAGGAAGGGCAACTGTCTTGGGAATTTGGTGCCTAAATAACTTTGTTTTGTTTGCTGTTACACATTACATAAAAAACAATGTTTCCTGAGCTATTCTTGGATACTGCTGAACAAAATAAGTGACTAACGAGGATAGGTCTCAAGTTGGAATGTTACTTAGTACTTTTTAATGGTTTGCAGATCAAATTTCTTTAGGTTATGTGTAGATTTTTTTATGCTTATCAATCAAGGGAAATGGGATTAATATGACATTAATTACAGAAAGATGGTTATTTAAAAAATGACACTGTAAACTCTAATTATTCATACACTCTATATATGTTATTGGCATGGCATGTCCTTGTGGTGGCCAATTTTTAAACTAATGCACATGTTTCATCTCTCTGTCATACTCACAATTGCAAATTTGGGAATCCAAATGAGTCAACAAGCCTTGCGTTTTTTTCTTCTTTCCAGCCTTCACTGCTGACTCATTGAGCAGAAAAATAAATGAGATGCTTAGACTCACCTTTCCATTCTTCTCCTTTGCCATCAACACTATAATACGAAACCTTATTATATAGAGAAGTAGTGGATCTTGGCTTTTTCAATTCCCTCCAAACTAGTCAATTTTGCAATTCCATTTTCTGCAGAAAAATTTCCTAAGCCTGACCTTCTTCTAGTACTCACACATTGTCTTAAAATTATATGGCTTTTCTCTCTTTTCATCTTGTTGTGTGCCTTTTGTTTTCTTGTGAAATGGTGGGAAT
Source organism: Glycine tomentella (assembly GCA_007407185.1). Classification (NCBI taxonomy): domain Eukaryota; kingdom Viridiplantae; phylum Streptophyta; class Magnoliopsida; order Fabales; family Fabaceae; genus Glycine; species Glycine tomentella. The sequence continues at coordinate 55,541 of PYAF01002587.1, forward strand.
GATAAACAATATTGTACTTGGGGAAGAAATGGTAATGCAATAAGAGGAGTTGTTGGGGTTGTTTGAAGTTATAAATGCTATTGTGGATGACCCTGATTGCCCCCAAGCATCTCATTAAACAATGAACTATCGTTCCATGGCCAGGAATTGAGTGTGAAGTTAGCAATGACCCTCTAATTTTTCATGTCACAAAGATCCACATTTGTCTTAATATAGTCTCCCCACCTTGCAAGTGTTCTGCTTACCTATCTCAGTCCTTGCTCAAACTCACTTAATTGAAAACACTTTGAATTTTCAACTATTTTGTTTCTTTTGAATTAAACCAGCCCTCAACTCTCTTTGGTCTTTTGTCTACCTTGGAACACCTGGCTTTGCAGTCTAATCCAACACTCACTGGAGATCAGGCTCTAAGTTTCGGTGATGTTGCTAGTCTTAGAGTCCCGAGCCTCTCCCATAACAACTTCCAGGGAAACAGTATTTTACAGATTGGGTTTGATTTCTTTGGAGCAACATGAACTGAGTTATAATAACTTCAGTGGTCAAATCCCTAAGGAAATTGGAAGTTTGAAAAGTATTGCCATTTTGGACACAATTTGTTATTGGTTAGAGTACATTATTATTAACTATATGATGGAATATATATGATAAGGCTTCATTGGTTTATGAGAAACTATGGGTGGAGATTTCCCCCCTATTAAATAGTAACAAATTTGGAAGATTAAATACAGAAATGCTCACTTGTCTTCTGTATGTTGGTCTCTCAGTGCTTGCATATGGTAGTAATTTGCATTATTTGCAAGCTCAATGATGGCCAATGATGTTTGGTGGTGGCTTTTGTTGGATAGTTAAGGCTGGACAAATGACTTCCAATATAATCATTTGTTGTGTTATTGATTTTTTCAGTACTGTTCTTTCTTTTCTTTTTCATTTTTTACCTTTTAGTATGTGCTGAGTGGAAATCTGGATAATGAACATGTCATTGCAAACAAAAATTGGTGCATGTCAATGGTGTAATGTCTTAACATATTTTGAAATATCAACAAACTTCAAGTGCCACTGCCCCTACCCGTGCTATTGTAAGTGATAGCATGCTATCTTATTGTATTAGCTGATTGATTGTTGAGATTTAGGTTATTTAGTGGAAGTGTGTAACATCCGGGCGCTGACAAGGGCGGAGAGTGATCGCCGGTGCAGTGAGGCACGGACAAGGAGCGGCTCCTGGCAGGCTTCCAGCGGGAGGGGTACATGAATGAATCGAATACACACCCGAACGAGAGGGATCCAGAGGCTGTGCAGGTATGGGACTGTACAGTTGAGGATAACTTAAAGGATTTAATAGGTACTACCTAAACCAACAAGGTGCATCTACTTTTCGGTAGCCCATAACTTAAGAACTCCATAGTTAAGCGTGCTTGACTTGGAGTAATTCTGGGATGGGTGACCTCCTGGGAAGTTTCTCAGGAAGTGTGTGAGTGAGGACAAAGCACACTGTTGGACCAAGTTCAGGTATGCTACCACTGGCTGCAAATGGTGATGGAAGTTGATGGACCTATTGTTAATGACGGAATCTTATCTAGACAAAAAGGCCCAATTACACATGACTTAAATGGATCTAAAGATGCTATGGTGCGTGTATTTATTTGTGAATTGATTATTATCTGTTCTATGATGTTAGCATATTTCTTTGCAAAAAGTTCTGTTTATTAGAAAATTGGTTACATGTTACTTACGAATCTCTTCACAAGGGAAAACCCCTTCTCACAATTATATTCCACGCTGACTTCTTACACACATATCACAGGCTATTTATAACTAACAGGTAACATTGAAACACACTAACTAACTAGCCTACTTATTTCTATGAGAATATACTCTCCAAATCACAGGCCTCTCATTAGGTCTCTCATTATTATTAGTCGTAACAATATGATAAATCAACATTCAATATTTAACAAGGCTCAAAGCTGCCTATAATATATATCACATAGTGAGAATTTGCTTCATCCAATGACCCCTTATGCATATAATACTATTGTACTTGTTCCTTCTTTCTTATATATGTTGTTTCTTGCATGGAAGTTAAACATGCCTAGTCAGAAAATACAGTTTCCATGTAAGATATAATATGCTATTGTAATATTAAAGTTGGATTACTTTGGTAGACTGATGTAGATTTGATATTTGGAGGAATTACAATTGTATATGGAATAATGGGCTTTGTTCTGGTTTATATGAGTAACACCTTACCAAATGCATTTAAGGTTGGTATTTAAATTCAGATAAACTTCTTTATTATGTTTTTACCTGCACTTAAAAATATTTTGGATTCAATTTAAGTTGCTTCAATTTGTTTGTTATTGTACATGTTATTTTGGCATAAGAAATTAATAATGGGCCACTTATGTGAAAATTCATTTTGTATTGTATTTTCACATTTCAACTTACATTTTATGAATAACTATATATACTAAATATCATGGCAAAATATGTTTGGTCGTTGGACATTTTACTTGTATTTGTGTTTTAAGTATGTTACAATAATATAATTTTTAATTAAGAAATTAAATTTACAACAATAATTTATTAAATATTAACAATTATTTATCAATTATGTTATTATAAAATTAAATAATAATGTTAAAAAAAAGCAGTTAACAACAACGGTTAAAGGCAAAACCGTCTTAAAATGTGACTTTCTAAGACGGTTGTTCCTAATAACTGTCTTTAAATCTTACTTTCTAAGACGATTGTCAGTGAGAACCATCAACGCTATCAGTATGATGGCTCCTGCGGGTGGAAGCGGGGAGGGTTCTTCGCAGCGCCCGGTGCATTTGTGGGAAAAAATGATATATTTAAAGACGATTGTGAGACAAAAACTGTCTTCGTATCATACTTTCTAAGACGATTGTCAGCGAGAACCATCTTCAAAAGTATGTGAAAAAAAAACAATACATTCAAAGACTATTGTGAGACAAAAACCATCTTCGTATCATACTTTCTAAGACGGTTGTCTAACAGAACCTTCTTTGAATCTTACTTTCTAAGACGGTTGTCAGCGAGAACCGTCTTTGAATGTATGGTTTATTTATTTTTCTTTTTTCTTTTTAAATAGAAACTACGACAGTTGTTTGAAAGAACCATTTTAAAATAGTGGAAACAAAGACTGTTCCATAATTGTCGTTGAATAACATTATTTGTTATTACGCATGATTTGAAGACGGTTGATGAACTGTCGTTGAAGGCCTCAAACAACTGTCGTTAAAGACCGACCTTGTAGTAGTGAGCCTCTCTTGGAGTCTTGAGGGAGATCTTTCCATATGCTGAAGCAGCAAGCATAAGCTTTCTCTAAGCTCTCAATTCATCAAAACCATGAGTGGGAATTTGCCTAAGCAATTATCTAAATCTTTCCCTAGCTTCTCCAAGGGATTCATCATATGTTTGCTGGAAAATATATAACAACCTTTCCTTTGTTGATCTTTGACTTTGGGAAATACTGGTGCAGAAACTTGGCCACGACGTCATCCCACCTAAACAAGTTGTTTGGAGGAAAGGATCTTAACCATGAGATGGAATCTCTAGCTAGAGAAAAAAGGAAATAAGAACAATCTACACCCAAAATTTAAGACAAAAAACCACATCTCTTATATTAGGATAATATACAGGAATATAACTAATATTTAATTTAAAAAATAAACTGATTTCTCCTCTCTCCCGAAGCCATCACATGGTTGTTTCACCATGGGAACCTGCTCATCAAGTTAACAATTATGAGCCTATTGACCTCACACCGCTGCGCATCCGGAACGAGCCAAAGCACCATTCATTCATAACACTGCAGCATTGCTCAGACCTGTCTGAATCGGTGTTAACGGAAACACTTATGAAAATCATTCATCGCTACTAATCATTTTTTGCTTCCTCAAAATGAATCCTATTCATTTGGTAACTTAAGTGGAGCCAATAGAAACTAAAGAAAACCACAATTTAGAGTGTTGATTTGAAAAACAACATTTTCACCGAGAAGGTTTTTTTTTTTTTTTTTTTGTATTAACTTCAAACTCAAAATTACATACTATATACAATCAAATTAGTATCGAAAGAACTGTAAAAATATTAATAAAGCACTTAATTTTATTTTTCTTTTCATTAGCATCGACATTAACACAATCCGTGATGTGCTTGGAGAGAGGAGAGAGAAGAGAAATTAGTTGTTTTAAAATTAAATGCTACTTCAAATTATTGTATTATTCCTAATAAAAATTAATTTGAATTAAAAAAATGGTTTTTTAGTCTTAAACTTTGGGGGTAAGTTGCTAACATATTCTAACTAAAAAAAGAGATGAAAATATATAGATATATATATATATATATATATATTATCAGAATAATTTTAGCTTATATGGAACAATATGGATAAGAATGTCAGAGAAAATAAAGTCCTTCCTTGAAATTTCTAAGGCAATTTACACCTCTTTCAAAAATCATAGATTTAAACTAAATCAAATGCCGGCCAAGTTATGCAGTCGATTTAAAATAATTATATTGTTACTAGCAAACAAAAACAAATTCAACGCTTAATTAGTTCAAATACGACTTGTCTTTCAGGAACTTAAATATATATAGCAAAGCTTCCACTTAAGAAAGCCTAACCAAAATATAAACTTACAACACACAATAAACATTAGCGTCTTCAGAGTAGGGAAAACCACAAAACGTAGAGGCATATATAAGCCCTCAAACATGTTGTCAAATGCCATACCACATATATAGTTTTATAATATAATCCACCTCTAAGAAAGTATTCAAAAGCATCCAAGGTGACAGGAATATAATGGTTCCAGAGTCAGGTCAAGTTCATGCCTCCCTACTTCTGGTGCTTCCTCACGGTAATTGCCACTGCAAAAACAATATTAAACTATCAGTAACTAATAAAGAAAAATAATATTTTCCAGTTCAAATATATAGACTTAATTGTATCTTTTACCTTTAATTTTTTAATTTTTGACAAATTTTACATCCAATTGTTTTTTATTTTTTTGGTAAATTTTATTCCAAATTTTTATTTTTTAGAAAATTTTACCTCCACTTTTTGGGCTTATTAATGGATAAATGAATGAGATAAAATTCATAAGTTTCTAAAAATTTAAGGGATAAAATACGCTAAATTTAAAAAGTTAAAGATAAAAAATATAATTAAGCAAAATATATATTAACTATATATAACGAAGATGTAACATAATTATAATATATTGTTATCGAAAGTTTACCCCATGTTCAAAAGTGGCTGCGGTAGCAAGAAAGATGCATCAACTCCGTGGTTTGGATGCTCCCATTGTGCCTGCGAAGCTGCAACCTTTTCTTTCTCCTTGATCTAATTTCAATTCACACAATATATATGTTAGAATTACGCATATATAAATCAATCAAGAATGCATCGACCTTCTATGAAATAGGGCTAGTCAACATTATACGCTACCATTTCATTAGTTTAATTAGTATAACAATCAAACTTCTGATCTTCCTCAAAACTTAGGTGATTATCTAAGTTTCAATAATTTCATAAGCAATTGTGAACTTTAGCATCATCAACTATGATAAGATGCCAGAAGAGGATGTATTTAGCAAAATATGAAGGGAATAGAATGTAACTTTACTACATCCACGACAAATATCATTCGTTGGTTTAGGTTCATCAAAGAAATTAAAGTTCTCGGATTGATCAAACTGTTATTTTTACATAGTAATCACAGAGACGACCATGCCCATTTTGTTGATATTGATTATGTCAGACTTAAGAATTAATTAAGTCGGTTTGGTTACAATTTAGTATAATAAGATGGAAGGGAACTTAGGATAAGAAGTATGTACAAAATCATCAAAAAAAAAATTAGTTCTTAAAATATGTGTGCAAATCACTCTCCAAGAGTGTATTGGAAAAGTTTGTTAGAATTATTTTAACTTAAATATTAAGAAAATAATTCATGTACACTAACAATAGATGACTATATATAGAGAGAGAAAGATGGACAATAGAAAAGTGTAAACGAGTGATACGATTGGACAAGAGAAATTTTGATGAAGTGTTTAATATATATGAGTGTTCATGTATCAACACATTTGCTTTGATTGAATTAGGAATGAAATAAATAGAAAGAAATAAAAAAATGAGAATGATAGGAGTAAAAGAAAAATGTAATTTTTTAATTTAATAAAACTATTTTAATTATTTTTTAAAAACTGTTTATAAAGTATTTTAAGAATTAAACCAAAAAATAAAAAAGGAAAAGATAATTTTGTTTCCATTTTATTCCAATTTGAGAGGAAAGTGTTTTGTGGTAAGTCTCACATAAGTAAATTCCTTATTTCGCTTACCAAACAAAACGTGAAAAATTAGTATTGTTATCTTATCTCTAGTTTTTCTATTTTCTTTCTCTTCATCTCTATTCCAACAAACAATAAATAAATACTATGACCTGTTTGTTAAAAAAAAAACAACACTTAGACACTTTTGAAGTCATCTATAACCTTCATACTCATGTATTCTTTGATTTGCTTCTGACAATAAACTTAAGACTTATTCTCCAATTTATGCATATTACTACTATGAAAAAATTGTCCATATTAAGAAGCATTAAACAGTAATACGATTAAATTTGATGCAAAATAAAAAAGTCTGAGTATATAATAATAATCTCCATCACCTTCTTTGCAAGCATGTTATTCTGCTCCTGTATCACTTTCTCCTGTCACAGTACAAGTATAGCACATGTCAGGTTGATTTGTCTAGAGGGACACGCATAATCAAGATTGGTGTCTCAAACTTGTAGTGAACCGTTACAACCATATATAGACCTAGTTACATAAAGTTGTGACAAGATTTAAGTAAGTACCTTCTTCTGAAGCTCCGAAATGGACTCGTACATGAGTTGGTTCTGTTAAATGTATAATTAGTGGCTGATTTACATAAAGGATAATAGGAACAATTGCCCTCATAAAGTATATGTTTTCTTTGTCTCATGAATTAATTTTTTACTTGAATATATGTCAGTTTTAATAAAATATAAATTCAAACAGTTAAAAAATAAAAAATAATTTATACAAGCTAAAAATTATCATAAAGTGTTGATTTATTAGGTTAAAAACTAAAAAAAAAACAATTTGTCCAAATTTAGAGATAAAATAAATAATTTTAAAGACTAAAACAGATAGGCACCCAAATTTAAGGACTAAAATAATAATTAAATAATATTTAAATTAAAAATAAAGGTGAAGTATCAATAGTTAGTTGTATGTTTTATATATACTCTGCGGGTACGAATTTGCTTGAGAGCAGTATCTAATTGCTGTTCCAGACTCTGAAGCTCTTTGAGGCTCATTGAACCTAAATCTTCTCCCATATAGTGCCTGTCAATAATTAATAATTCAGTGTGACTTAGTTAGTGTTCAAATCCAACAAAAGTTTTTTCCAAGAGAAATAAATTAAAGATTTAAAAATATATTTGTCCATATTATTTAGTATTTTTTATTTTCGTTTTTGTAGTTTTTTTATTTTAATTATTATAAAATATAATTGTTTTATTTTTTCTCTTTAAAATATTTTAAATTACATTTTTTATTTATATTATTTAAATGTTATTTAAAATACTTAAAAAAATCATATTTTATAAAAAAAAATAATAAAATTTACAAAAACAAAAATAAAAAGACTAAATTATAAAAATAAAAAATATATTTAAGTCTAAATTAAATCCAACAAATTAAGTATATACGGTCAGTATCATATACCTATGATTTCTCTGCAAAAGGTCAATCTTTGCCTTGAGTCTAGTATACTCAATGGTCCAATTTCCCTGCACAAACACACAACTAACTGCTCTCATTCTTAACATGGATTGAGACAATAATCTCTACATATCAGTTTGATTACATCACTTCACAGCAGAGAGAACAACTGTGGCAAATTTAAAAATAAATTTTAAAGTAAAGTATTTCTGAATTAATTAAAATAACTTATTAAAGTTATTATAATTTTATTTATAATCAATTCTTTAAACTTCTTAACATATAAAATTACTTATTAAATTATTGTGTTTATTTTGTTTTAACATTTCTTTTTCCAATTCACAATAAAACTAATTCTTTTAATCTTTTTTGAGACATTATTGATTTTAACTAAATTTTTATTAGTTTTTATTTTGAAAAAAAAAATCATGGAAACAATATTGATTGAAATTGTTAAAACTATTTTATAAGAAATACATGTATTTGAAAAAAAAATTTCAAGTTTTCTTATATAAGAAATTGTTGTATCATTTCTCACTAGAATTTTTTAAATTCTGAAATTAAAATTAATTCATTAATATCTAAACTATCATAATATCATATTAAATGTTCAACAT
>PYAF01002587.1:64039-85948 GCA_007407185.1 Glycine tomentella
AATAAAAATTATCTTCATACAACTTAACTTTAATTTCTTAAATTTGATTTCGAGTGTAGAAATCACTTGATCTGCCATGTATAAAAATAATCAATTCTAAATTATTTTTTGTTAATATTTTATAATTTCAGTATCAACAATCTCATCATATTATTTATTTAAAAACATGTAATATATTTTTCACAAAATTTACATTTTATATTTATTTCTACAATAATTTAATTGACTGAAATCATATCTATAGATTTATCTTTCGTATATTTTTCAAACATGAAAGAATGCACACACACGTCATTTGATTGTATAAATTTAATAATCATAAGAGAAAAATATGAAAAAGTGTATGGGGGACTATTTTTTAGGGGAAAAAACACTTTAAGAACTTAATGAAAAAGAAATAAAAACACAACTGTTGCCTAAAGTATAAGCTTTTTTTTTAATTATTATTATCCTAAAGTATAAGCTTTAATTTCCTAAACATTGTCATGCTTGTATATGTGTAAATGTCTTTGGGCTAAAATATTGTGGAACAAATGACAAACCTGTGTCTCGGAATCATTTGCAACAAGTTGTCTCTCTGCATATGCATACCTTTCATAGCGTTCCAGTATCTTCTCCATGCTGTTTAATAGTTGTTAAAACAGAAACCTATATTTAGTTCTCTCAACTGTCAATTAATTATAACCGCACTAAAGATAATTTCAAAGTTCTTTAGCAAGATAATGTAAAAGCATCCGTACAAACAGCAATTATAGCAATTTAAGCTACTAATTAATTAAATAATAACAGGCTGGAGCAAACCGATTAACAAAGCATGCTTCTCACTCAAATTATAAAAACTTCCTGTTATGTTTTTCATTTTAATTAACATGATGTTGAATGTGTTGTTGGCTGATATAGCTTTATATTTAGTACGCTACGAATTGTAAATTCTCATTTTTTGTAAATTTTCGTGCTAATACATTTATATATGTAAACAGTACCCAAACTCTTATGAAACTGAAAAAGAATGAATGCAAAAATGATGAGGTCTTGCTACTATGCCCCATGCCAACCTGAAAACAATCTTAATATGAAACATGATTGCTATAATTGCATACAACGTTTTATTACATATGCTAAAATATATTCACTATATAGTTACAATGTTCATCCTTATATAACTCGTAAATTTTAACACCAGAAAACTCAACTCCGTGAAAAGAAAAAAGAAAAGAAAAAGAGAAAAGTTTATGCATTAGACGTTGGAAATATCATGATAATTAAAACAAGCAGAATAAGTATTTCGAAAGAAAAACATTTGTGCTCTTAAATATGAATGATATATTTATTTCCCAGCTTTTAATCTTCTTCAAGTTAAAAAAAATCATGTCATTTTACATTGTTCAATGTAGATAATATCATAATCAATATACTTTTATTTAAATAAAAATCAATGTAAACAAAGAATTCGTTAATATGAAATGTTAAGTTTCACTGTGACATTAAAAAGTCTAGTTAAATTCATTGAGTAAAATATAAAAATATTATAAATATTTGGTATTGTATGAAATTTTATGAATAAAAAAAAAATCACTGGAACAGGTATGATATAATTAATATAGAGATCCTGAATCTTTCAATCAAATTGTAAGAAATTAGAACTTCATTTCCGTAATTTATGTACACGGTTAATCTAGGAAACTGCACCCATCAGCTGAAAAGCGAGAAGAATATACTAGTTCCTGATTAAACAGAAAAGCATGCAACATTCTTGCTTCCATGCTATGATATATATTTGAAAGGACTTGAACTTCAAAATGAACATGACACCTAGCTATGTGTAAAATACGTGTTAATCAACCAGCTTTAAGCAGCATACTCATATATACTAAGAAGGAAAAAGCCATCATTTTCTTAAATGGAAAATTAAAGTACAAAATTTTAAAAGGTAGAACAGCAAGTGCTGCTTCTAGGTGCTGCACTGAAAGGACCTGAGGTCGAAATGAGCTTGACAAGTAACCAAATACTGTCGCAACTGACTAAGTTTCAGAAGAGTAAAGACTTCATCATATCAAGATTTTTCAACGAAAAATTAGTGTTTAAAAATTCAAACAAGGTTTTTTTTTTTTTTATATTGACTAGAGGATACCACACATTATTTTCTAATGCAGTATGTGAAGTTTATATATATATATATATATATATATATATATATATATATATATACTTATATGTGAAGAATCTTTGAATAAAAAAGAAGGAAGACCAATAATGTCCCAAAAATATTTATTTATCTCGCACATAATTTTTTTTCCAAGTTTCTGGGTAGTGAAAAATAAACACATCCATCTTTTATATAAATAGTTAACCATTTACACGCATTGTCCGCTAAAAATTTATATAAAACACATTCTTAATTAGAGAAGTATGAACGTCCACTCTTCATATAAATGGGTCAGGTTCTTTCTTTTTCTGTATTTTTCTTTAAGGTGTGAGATAGCTTTGTTTGTGCACAATCACAGAAAGAAATTTGTTTGATCTGGCAAAAAATAATTAAGATTTATGGAAGCAAACAAAGAGGAAAGAAGTTTCTCTGGCCTCTAGCTTTTTTAAGCCCAAAACCGAAACCATTCTAAACTGAAAATTAAGGGGGGGAAAGCAAGAAAATTTCAACAAATTAAACAAAAAAGGCTGAACAATCCTTGACTCAATGTAAAAATATATTAATAAATGATATTCATAGATCGCCCTCACTCCACACGGATGCACTAAATATAGTGTTTAGCAGAGAGATCCATGGAGATTATACGATATATACACATAATATTTTTTATTTATTTATAAGAATTAAACACAGTATAATAAGGTTTAAAACACTTACAAACTTTGTTGATATATTCGCATATAAAGTATAGTAAAACCTAAAATATTTAGCAAGAATACGTGTTAATAAATAGAGATCTATGGTATATAATTAATTACCAAGAATCAGTGGCATATTCAAAGAGCTTTCCTTTGTGGGAGAAGACAATCAAGGCGACCTCAGCATCACAGAGCACAGAGATCTCATGTGCTTTCTTGAGTAACCCAGCTCTCCTTTTGGAGAAAGTTACTTGCCGATTGATCTTGTTCTCTATCCTCTTCAGCTGAACCCTACCCCTTCCCATGTTTTTTTTTTGCTTTAATTATATTATTATACCTAATTACCTTTTTTCCCAAGAAAACCCTAAACAAGGAAAAGGGAACAAACCCCAGAAATATGCTTGAAAAGCTTGCTATTATAACCAAGGGAGGGAGAGAGAACGTTGATTTAAGGATCTTTCTTCTTCTGGAGGAGAAAAAAACCGCAGTGAGTTATGAGTAGTAGTAAGTACGCTCTGTTGTTATATATCACTAATCACATTTGGGTTTGGCGACAAAGTGGTTTCTGGTTTGGCAAAAAACCAGGGCAGTTTTGCTAACGTTGCGCTGTCGAGCCCTGATTGGGTGGTCAGTTACCATGTCTGTGGTAAGTAACAGCCACACAATGATATCTCTTTTGCTTTTGGGAATTTTGGATTCTCTATTGCTAGCTGCTCATCACAGTCACTGCTTTGAGCTTTCAAGTGTCTGATGGTTTAAACAGTGGCAATGCCGTACGGACCCGAACATTACGTGCATCCTCTCATTGACGGCGTCAAAACCCGCGAGTATTGAACTCTGGTCCATCCCTTCGTCCACCAAATAATAATGGTCTTTTTTTTAGTAACCATTCAAGCAATTAATTTAATAGCACTTTGTGTTTGTAGTTTAAAATTTAAATTTAAATTTAAATAGTTAATTAGATATGAAATAAATTATATTAGAAAAAGAATATTTATTTTGTATGTATTTATAATTTTTTATAAAGATTAATTATAGTTTTCAACAGTTATTTTATATTAATATCATGATAAAAAATAATATTTTTTAGATTTACTTTTTGAATTTAATGTTTATATATTGATTATGTTAAATAATTTTATATTATCATCTAATATTAAATTATTATTTAAATTATTTTAAAAATCAACAAACTTATCATATATAATAAATTGTGATTGAAATACAATATAATTTTTTTTACATTATATATAATCCTTTTCCTCCTAACTTTTTTCCTAGACCATTTTTAACATCTCTTTCTACTTTACTTTCCGGTTTCCATTACATTATTTTTTTCCTATTGAAAGCAATCCTCTATTTTTATTTAATTAATTAGTCCATAATTAGCATTATATATATATATATATCTGCAACATTACACTCATATGCTCACTATTTCAATATTCAAGGTCAAAACTTTGTGCACTTGTGAATATATACTACCTTGACACTACTATGAAAGGTGTCTTTTACGATGCATATTCTAAGATAGTTCTCATAAAACCATCTTAGAATGTTAAATGGTGACATTTTTGTAAATATGGAGCTTTTCAACGAAGACGGTTTTTGTAAAACCGTATTTGAAACTACCCTTCTAGGACGGTTTTACGAAAACCGTCTTAAAACACTATTAAAAAAAGTTTTTTCACTCTATCAACGACGGGTTTTATGAAAACTGTCTAAAAATAATCCAGATGCCAATTTTGTTAAGGACAGTTTTCCACAAAAAATCGTGGTGGTTGGTTTGTCTACAATTCAAAAGTTTTCGTTCTCAGCACTCAGTCTCGCGTTTATTTAGGTTGCTTGTACATTCTAGACTTCATCCCTAACCTCCAAACCCTTTTTCCCCTGCTTCGCTTATCGCTGGCCTCCCTTCGCCGCCGCACCCAGGCCCTTTCTCTGTCGAGGTCATTGTCTTAAGGGGCTGAAACCCTCTCTTGTGTATACCCTTTCCCCATAAACCCTCTCTCTCGTAAACCTCGTGCTCCTGTTTCTCTTGTAAAGCCATACACCCTCGTGTAAACCTTCTTCATTCTATGACTGTGTTATTGTCTTCAACTTGTTCTATTAATCTCGCATCCAAACAACGTCATCGGCACGGAGTTCCCTAGAGAAACCTTGATTTGTTTGCAGAAATCTCTCATAGAATAAATTTGTGAATGATTAATGTTGTTTTGTTTGTGCAGAGGGATATGGAGAACAAGAAGAGTGAGGAGGAAGAACTGAAGCATCTAGGGTTTGTGAAGATTGAGGCAATGAAATCCTTAGTGTGTGTCGAATGTCTACGGCTTTGCAAAGCAAAACTCGAATTTTCTTCTTATGTGAAAAAGCCTCACTTATTGGGTTTTCTTCTCACGATGATTTACGTCCGTGTTTGTTTATGTGTGTGGGTGTTTGTCTCTTTTTCTTTATTGTATTGGGTTGTGAATTGATTGTTTTCTTCGTGAAGTGCATTATATATGGTGTTGTATTGAGATAGGTTTGTTGAAGATAGGGCATTTAAAACTATTTTTCAATTGTGAACGTTTGGGGCTTTGTTGAATTCGTTTGTGGGTGCTGAATTTGTGGTTGGAATTTGAAGGGTTTCTATATGATTGGAATCTCCCTTTTTTTTACTGTTGGTTGCAATTTTTTTGGGTTGTGTGATTCTATGATTAAGTTTATTGTGTGAAGCTGGGTTCTTTGTGTTTTTTCCTTGCACTGACGAACAAACTTCTTTGGCTTTTGCAGGTGATTACGAAGGAATCACTGTTGGTTGCACAGGTAACATGAGGCAAAAAAAAGACCACTTTGTGTGTTTTGTTTGGGTAAATTATACTTTTAGGTTTTTCTTAGATCACTACCCACATTTTTTTGCAGAAGGAGGATTTGCGCAGAGTGATGGACATGCTATCGGTGAGAGAGCAACATGCTCGTACACTGCTTCTTAGATCATGGCACATTGAGCGAATTTGGTCTCAACATTTTGGCTTGTTATCCTTAGCTATTGAAGATGCAGATGGACTGTGGTGATACTAAAGGTTATGCTCTCATGACACCGTCTGGGCAAATGGATTTGAGCCTATTGGAGAGGTTTGTTTTGAATGGCATTGGCAATTTGAGTCTCAGTGAGCTTCATTACTGGCCACCACAACATTTCATGGTAATTCTATCATTAACTTATATTTACGTTTGTGGTTTGTATAGGTTCTATTGGTTTAAGGCTTTTGATGAAACAAGCCTTTCAAATGTTGTTTTAAGGCTGCAATCTAAAGGCGGACATGGACATCACAACGGGTAATGTTTGTTGTACTCATTAAGATTTTATATATATTAGAACAAAACATGATTTCAAAAATTGGAATTGATATCTTAGCAGCGTTCACTTTGTCAATAGTGCCCTTTTAATTAGACTTTTTATAAAGTCGTTGACATAAGACAGATATTAAGATATCAAAAGTTGGAATTTATGTTTGAATTTTAACTGTGAGACTCTTGTTATGTTCTCCAAGATAATGATTTGAATCTTATCATTAGTAACATATCATTTTCATTCTATTTTGTTCATCATTTATACTACCTATAAAGGTGCTTCAGGTATGTACTTATGTCATTCATATTATATATATATATATATATATAACACTTTCTAATATTTTTTTTCTTTGTCTATCTTTGTTACTTCATTTATTAGCTTACACATTTTTTTTCCTTATTCTTCAAAAATAAAGACTAATAATTCATAGGTGAATTGCTTATATCCATGCGTTATGATGATCAATTTTTTTAAAAGTTTTGTACTTGTTTTTTCTGCTGGAAATTTTCTCTTTCTAACTCTAGTTAATAATTTCAGCTGACTTCATTTTTTACTTACTAGTACTTTTGCCCTGAAGCTGCACATGAATTTTACCCAGGCAAAGATTAGAGAATAAATACTTCTCAAGCACTAAAGCTGCACATTCATTTTTTTTTTGTTTAATTTGTAAATTATTTCTTAACATTAACCTATTTCTCCAGATGCACTTAATTTGTTTACTTGGAAAAAGTTGCTCTACTTGATTATAGTGCTCACTCTTGTTTACTTTTCTTCTTTGGACAAATTATAGTGCTCACTCTTGTTTAAGAAGGAAAAGAGCCAATAATTGCCAAGACTGGAATGCTATTACTTCCACTAATCCACTAGAGTGTGGGAAAACCATTATATATAGTTTACTCATACTTATTGATGCATTGTTTTATTGGTGAATTGTTGAAGGAAAATATTATTAAAGTTTAATTTCCATATAATTTTTATATAGTCATAGCTGACAGCTCTATTTTTTTTTCGTTTCCTTCTTGCATTATTGCATTATATGTTTCTTGTTGTTAACCAAGATCTGATTGAGATCTATTTGAGTTCTTCTATGTTAAAATAAACAAGATCTATACTTTGGAGCATGTGACTGTGCCATTAATTCATTCTTGCTAAGACGGGTAAAGGAGCAAGACTTTTTTAAAAAAAAAATCACACTAATCTAAGACGGTTATTAAAAAAAAATCACACTAATCTAAGACGGTTATTAGGAATAACCGTCTTAGATTAGTGTGATTTTTTTTTTTAAAAATAACTCTTCTAAGACGGTTGTTAGGAAAATCGTCTTATAATGTGAAAATTCAAAGATAGGTTATTAGGAAAATTATCTTAGAATGTGAAAATTCAAATACGATTATTCATAATAACTGTCTTAGATCAATTTTTTTTTATAAAAAAAATCACACTAACGGTTATAGTAATAACCGTCTTAGAAATTTCAGCCTACAAAGACGGTTGTTATATAATTGTCGTAGAAAGTGACGGCTTTCAACGACACCCCATACAACGACGACCGTACAACTGTCTTAGAATGGGCTCTACAACCAACGTAGAAGACCCCTTTTCTAGTAGTGTGAACATTTTCTTTTGCGGACATGCATTCAATTGTTTAGTATGTTGATTTCTGAGTTTTAATTTACCATTAGAATTGATAAGCGAGGTGCCTCATTTAAAAGTATAGAATTAAAAGTGTCCATGGCATCCAACTGTGGTTAAAAACTGAAGCATTTGATACATGTACTTGCAAGTCATACTAAGAATATGTATTGAACTACTTCAATGCGAGGTATTGTCATTATTGGGCAATTTAGTGATCTTTTGTTTTTTGCTTGCTTCTTTCTTGCATGCCTTATTTTATTTTATTTTGGGTACACGAGCATCTTTTCTCCCATTTCGTTTGTAGCTGACAATCATTTTTAGGATATCTTTCATACACTATTCAAATTTCTAATACACCTTGCATGAACAATACACTTTCAAAAATACCCTTTGTGTTTTTTTTTTTACGGATTTGACAATCCGTAAGTTATTATTTTTATGGATTGGGTCCAATCCGTAAGTTAATTTTTTTTTACAGATTGAGCAATCCTTAAGTTTTTTTTTTCTTAAGCTAAAATATATTTGCGATACTCCAACCAACTGAGCTAATAGGTCAATTATGTTAAAAAATTAATGTTGATAAAATATAACACTAAATATTCTAATGTATATTTAATACATATATAAGTTTACATAATAAATTTTGTAACAATTAATTTTGATCTAATAATTAAAGTATATTTTTACATATAAAAATCATAGATTTAAATAAAATTAAAGTTTTAAATAAAAAATTTACGAGTATATTAAAAATATTAGACCTGTAAATACAAATATAATTTTTACATGTTAAATTAAAAATTATATTTGTATTTATAGGTCTAATATGTTTTAATAAACTCGTAAAATTTAATTTAAAACTATAATTTTATTTAAATCTATGATTTTTATATGTAAAAAAAATACTTTAATTATTAGATCAAAATTAATTGTTACAAAATTTATTATGTAAACTTATATGTGTTTTAAATATACATTAAAAAATGTAGTATCATATGTATCAACATTAATTACTTTTTAACATAATTGGCCCATTAGCTCAGTTGGTTGGAGAATCGCGTTAATAACACGAAATCCGTAAAAAAAAAACTTCCGGATTGACGAATTCGTAATGATTTTCCAATCCGTATGAATTATACGGATCCGTGTATGAAGCTCGTAATAACACGAAGGGTATTTTTGGAAGTGCACTGTTCATGCTGGGTGTATTAGAAATTCGAATGGTGTATGAAGCATATCCTTCATTTTTATCCAATTTTGCACATTTGCCCTCTTTGATTTTTAATTGAAACGCAAGTTTGGTCATAATTTACCTTTCGTTGCACAATCATGATAGTTTTTTCAAACAAGCTAGTATAGTTTTTTTAAAATGTTTAATGACTTAATTTTAGATGCAAGAGTTTAATTCTTTTTTTAAAGAGATTTTGTTTTATTATACAAACAAATTGTATTCTTGAACTAGAGAATTCAAAATATCAACTTTAAAAATAAGCCAAGTGATAAGTGAGATTACTTATGTTGTTTCAGTGATATGTAACACATAAAACATTATTATTTTTTAAAACAGAAAGCTCAATTCATATATGCATAAATACAGTCATGAATACACTGGTATGTCATCAAAGAGCTGGTGACTAGTATGAAATTTCATCCCTCTAGCTAAATAATGAGTACAAAATTTGTTTGTCTTCTAATAAAACATATCTCAAAGTTTGGTGAAAACTTGAGCATGTGTTTGCATGTAATATTAATAACTCCTAAGTTAATTAGACTTAGCTGTACAATTGCCCTTAACCCCATCAACAACCCCTTTACAATCAATTTCAATATTAGCACATTGATAACCAAGCTCTCTAAGCCAATTGATGGCTTCCAAGCATGCTAAAGCTTCAGCTTCAACAAGGGAAATTATACACTACCAAAAAATAAGTTTTTAATATCGATTGTTTTCGACTTTCAACATTGATTTTTAATCAATGTTGAAACCACCGACATTAAAAGTATAATGTTAACATCAATTTTCAAAACCGATGTTAACATACACTACATGACATCGATTTTTCTTAAATATCGATGTCGTATAATAAGAAATAAACCAAAAAATGAAAATATGCAAAAATCAACATTGATTTTGAGGAAATCTGATGTTGTCAAGTGCACCACATCGATTTTTAGAAAAAAACCGATGTTGTTTTTTGTAAATTTTTAAATATCCTGTCTTTTTTATTTAATATTATCCAAACCCGCAAATAAAAAACAAACCAATCCAGGCAATTTTACAGTACAAAACTTTATATTATTATTGAATAATTACTATCAATTATAAGAAATAGTTAAAGAAAACAATAATGTCAATACATAAAATCATCTACATAATCGATTCTAATTAAACTATCTATATAATTTCAAAAATTCCTTAAACACCTAGTGTTTCATTTTGAACTTTGACATAACATTTGTCCACTAAATGTGAATTGCCTTTATTCTCTCTGGTTCCAATCGTCTTGAATCAGTAAAATATTGAATGATATAATAAAACATAACTTAATAATTGTAAATAATAACATGTATAACAATGAAATTAGTTTTGAAGTAAACAATTATCATTTCCCAGTTATCATTGACACCTCCTAGGACTATCATGGGCATCCAATGCATCACATAATAACCGCACTCAATGCTTTCTTTTTGTTTATTACAATAAATTCAATAAGATATTCAAAGTTAACTAAAAATTAGTTTACACATAATAATCAAATGTAATTTTAAATACAGGTTTCGACTTATCTACAGGTTTTGTCGGTTCCTCAAGTCCCTGTTTATCCTACACAATTAATAAACATAAGTCAATGACAGTCAACACTTTATTTGTAACAAATCCTTTTTTAATAATAACAAACATTATAAAAGAAAATCTTTGTTCTGAAAAAGGTTGTACAAGATGTGTCGACCAACCAAGGAAGGTGTTAAGGGTCTGCCCCACTAACTGAACCTCTTGAGTGGGTATAAGGACGTAAGCATCAGCATTTCGAACTTCTCAACACCGACCTTCACTTGATCATTGCCCAAAGGGACATTGTGGACAGTTGTCGATCCCACATAAACTCTTCCAAGGGCAACCAGACGGGGAGGATTGTCATCAACATACAACCCACGCCTGTCTAATGCACCAGCGTTTGGGTCCTGGCCAGAGGGATCGACATAACTTCCCTTTGTGCTGACACGGGCAGTATAAGGACCAACCTCAAGCTCAAGAGGTGGTACGAGTCCCTGGGATTGCATCTGGGATAGCATATGGCAAAAGGACAACATTTGTTGTCGAGTCACTTTTTTAGTGATCGATTGCTCCAACTCATCCCTGATTTTCTGTGTCAGTTTCTCTGTAATATTTTTTGTTAATCGATGCAACTTTTCTGGGTTGATTGACCTAGACGTGCGAGAGCTTGCTGAAGCTGATCCAAAGTATTGTTTGATCGTCACACCAGCTCCAGTAGCAGTCAGTACTTCCTGACATCCATGGGCGACAAAGTTGCTCTGTGCTGATTGCTCTTCAAGGGATTGCTACAGTCAACAAAATACTGCATGAGTTTACAGACTACTGTTGTTATTTTAAAAATTGACCATTGAAATAAAAAAACTAACTTACAATCCTATTTGCAATTTCCCGTGCCGCCTTAGATGTCATTTGACCAGATTTTTTGGTGCGAGCCATCTTCCACTTCATGTGTCGTCTAATGGGAGATGGAGGATCAGCAATTGTTTATGTGCTCCCAAATTGGCCTGTCTGCTCTAGTTGTTTCTTTTATTTTTCCTACATTAATTTTTCTTTTAATAAATCATAACACCCCACAAGACAACACGTGAGGGACAATGTTTAGTTTCTAGATGGCTCGAGCCTTCTTTCTAACATCTTGTCATAATTAGGCAGAAACTTGTCAACAAAATGCGCTTGAAAATAATGCATAATTGTCAAATTCATAAATAATGCAAGTCAACTAACCTCCCATGAAGGGTCTCTACGACTCACAAAATTGGTTGCACTTTTCTTTGCTGATACTGTACTTCTCATATGCAGTGTTATCATCTTCCTCCCTACCTTGTGCCAGAGCCCATTTGGATGTCAAATCTGACTTAAACTGCTTCCATCGCTCTTCTATCGTCTTAAGGATTTTCTTCGTTGTCCTTTGGTCGGACTCTTCTGGAATATCAAATTCAGCCTGAGATACAAAATATACATTTAATAATTAATCAATAACATTCAACATTTTAAGATTTTTAGTACAACCAATTACAATAGCATTCAACATTGAATTCAAATACTTGAGTGTTCTCCCAAATCAAATCCTTCTAAGATGGAGGAACTTATTTCCAGTTAAGAAATGTAACATCCACCTTGTCCCAAGCGACGATCCCCAAATATGTCCTTAGTTTCTTTATGTGGGGACCATTAGCTTTCCCAGTGGCATGATCCACATGAATCATTGGTCTTTCCTTCCCGACGGGTCTGGTAGTCAATGATTTGAACCATGTTGCTTTTCTAGTCTTCTTCGACGTTGATGACGAAGGTACTGACTAAGGAGGAGAAAGGTAACAAGTAAATATAAAATAAGATTACATTATATGATGTTAATTAATTCTTCTTCATCATGATCATTATGACTTGCATGGACATCGTCAACTTCTTCTTTTCTATTGATGTTAGTAATTTTGTGGAGAAAGAAGTGAGACAAGTATCAAGGGTTGAATCATCATCTTCAGGATTAAGACCAATGGTTTTTCTGTGTAGAACCACTCACCACCTTTCATCACAAGGATCTTGTGAAAATAATAGGAATACCCACAATAACCAAGAGGAGGGGTGAATTGGTTTAAACTTGATCTTTTAAAATTTATTTCAAATCAGAGTTCAGGATCTTTATCACTTTTAAAACCAAGAAATCTTTTACTCAATCAAATTATTCAGCACAAGAAATCAATAGCTCAAAATAGAACTTGTTGGACAATGAATATGAAACAAATAACTAATGAACAAGATGAATTATAGAGATAGAGATAAAGAAAATCAACACAAGCAATTTATATTTGTTCACTTCACAACAGAAGCTACATCCAGTTTCTTATAATCAATACTAGATTAGAGTTCCACTATTAAAAATTTATGTTCTTACAAGCTTTATAAAAAACCCCCCTTTATCAACACTAGATAAAGAATAGAAATCTAAAACCCTATTAGACTTCTAAAGAGCAAGAACCAGAGAACACTACTTTGTTCTTTTCTAGAGAACCCTTTTCTAGACCAAAGCTACAAGAACCCACTTACAATAGCAACTTACAACAGAATTCAAAAACAAAATTACAACCAAAGATCAAGGAGAGAAATAACCTGATGATCCAATGAATGTAATGCACATGAATTACCAATCAAGGTTGAATAGCAATTAGAAATTCAGAACATGCTCTCCCTTTAAACTTGTGAAGTTTCTTGCCCAAGAATCATTCAAAGACTCACGATGATTTAGAATGAGGCAAGAAGTTAGAGAACCCAGAAAATCACTTTCAAAGACTTAGAAGGCTTGTGTATACTCAAAAAATACGAAGTGTTCAAGATAGAAAACAAGCCAAGCCTTCAAACTATTTATAACAGAATTTTGTAACAACCTGTAATCGATTACACGCGCCCAATAATCGATTAGAACGTATATGCAATCGATTAAATTACCACTTAATTGATTAAAGTGTTCAAAACAATTTCTGGGTTTCAGCAACAAGCAAAATAATCGATTAAACTGAACTGTAATCGATTAAGTCAGAAAGGTTCAGTTTCACAAAATAGCCTGTGTAATCAATTACAAATATTGGTAATCGATTAAGTCAGAAAAGTAGGCTTTTTCAAATGGCCTATGTAATCGATTACGGATAATGGTAATCGATTATCACAGCAAGGCACAAAATATGTTTTCCACTATGGAATTGATTACACTAAGTAAGTAATCGATTAAAACATTTACCAAAGCTGTTTAGTTTCAATCACAAGCCAAATAATCAATTAATCCGATAGGTAATCGATTAAAATGTTCATGGAGGTTTTTCCAGTTTGAAACAAGAACTAAATAATCGATTATCCTTCTAAGTAATCGATTAAAACAGTAAAAATGTATTTTTACAAAAACATTAATCAATTAAATCCTTTTCAAAAAAGATAGAAGCTTTGATGTTTTAGTGAAAACCAAATAAGCATATTAATGAATATGTGAATGCAATGCAAGGATCAACAGGTTGCCTTCTCTTACACTTCATTAAAATACAAAACTTCAAGGCATGTTAAATGCTCAAAACAAACTTCTGAATCGTAGGCTTTCAATCTTCATGATGCTCCCCCTATGTCCAACAATCTCCCCCTTTTTGGCTTTGAACATGCCAAATACTTGATTGACCATGTGTTGGACTTTGAATTTCTTTGAGGGATAAAAGTAGAAGACTTTGAGCTTTTTCAAACCCGAAAACAAATCACAGTCTTTTTGCCAAGAACGAGTGTTAAGAGATCTGCTTGCTTAACCATTAATCATTACCTTGCATCTCTGACTTAATTTGTTAATTTGCTCAATTAGCTCCCCCTTAATCAGATAATTCATTTAGTTTTTTTATTTGTGAAAAATTTTGCAAAAAAATAGAGTACAACCGAGCACATAACAAAGCACAATATCAATCAATCAATATTAGCACAATATCAATCAATCAATATTTCTCCACATATTTGGCTTAACAAAGTCAAAAACATACAGCACAGTGGATAATGACAAGGAGAAACTTAGAAATTTTCATTAATCATGGGGGGGGGGAGCAGTACATTGCTTAAAAAAAAAACATAAACAATAACAGAAAGAAAGAAAAAAAAATAGAAACAAGTACAATGTAAGGACCCTCATTCTGTCGCGCGGGGATTCACATGAGAAAACCCTGTAGAGGGTGCGGCGCGGATGGCGCCAGGGCTGGCGCTTATCGCGCCACACCCACTGGAAGCTGACGCTAGGGGCGTCAATGTGGCGCCAGGGGCGCCAGAGGTTTTCCAGCCAGCGTGAGTCGCGCCAGAGTTCGCGCGGGAAGTGGCCTAGAAAACCCATTTTCTCTGGATTTTCACGCGGCCAGCGCCAAGGTTGGCGTGGATAGCGCCATTTGTTTTAGGAGTTGACGCTGATAGCGCCAGAAGTGCCCTGGAAAATCAGTTTTCTCTGGATTTTCACGCTGATGGCGCCAGAGGTGGCGCGGGTGGCGCCATAGGCCTCGGGAAGTTGGCGCCGATGGCGCGGGGTTGGCGCTATTAGCGCCGAACCATCGACATTGTGGCACGGATGGCACGGGAGGTGGCGCGGATCGCGCTAGAGTTTGGGCAGGCTGAGTATAAATGGGTCAAAACGCGAAAATGGAGGGGAAAGGCATTTTCTTCTTCCCTGGACCTTCGGACCTCCATTGATGGCAGTTCCAAGCTTTCTGGGACCCTTTATGCTAGCCCAAACACTTCCTGATGACCTTTGAGTGTGAGTGAAACCTTGGTGAAGCCTAAATCCTTCATTTTATGCTCTTGAAAACCCCTTGTGAGTGAGAAGTGGAACCTCAGAGGAAAAGTGCAGAGAACTTGAGTCTGGTGAGGACCTACAGTGTATAAAGGACATAAAAGCTCGAGGGAGTTATCCTGAGGTGTTTCTAGTCGCCATTGAGGTAAGAGACTCAAGTTTTTCCGTTTGATTTTGATCCTGGGGGTTTTTATGAATAGTGACCCATATGAGCTGGGGCTAGAATTAGCCCAGGGTCCTGTAGAGAAACTTGTAGAGAGCATTGAATAGATGAAGGATTAGCTTTCAGTTTTTGATTTAGATGACTTTGAATCTTAGCTCTGTATATGCCTGTGTGACTTGTGTAGAGTCACTTGTTGATAGCTCTCTGATAGGCTAGAGCCTTGATTATATGATGTTCTGAGCCGAGAGGCTAGTGGAGCTGGGCTTTGAGTGGAGCTCAGCCCGTTCTGATGACGATTGAGCTGTGGGGCTGAGGGAAGGCTTGGGATATGTATATATGTAGTGAGTCTGGGATGACTCAGATGGCTTATATTCAGCCCTGATTGACCTTGAGTGGTTCTAGAGCAGCCTAGTGTAGGCTGAGTTTGATTGAACCCTAGGATAGGGGAATTCTGATATAATATGTTTTGTGAATTGTATGCCTGAGGGCTTATTTTGATATGAGTTGTGCATGTGCCTTGATTAGGCTTTGATTCTAAGACTGTTGGTGGCGGGAGCCACAGACCTGGGAAGGAATTGCTGATTGAGACCTTACCAGGTAAGTTCAGTGTTCTCTGGGGATGAATTCCCGCTTTGGTTGCACACCACACTCCTGGGGAGTGTTGGTCATGATTCATGCTGCATGCATTGGCTATGGCATTGTTTGGATTGGTTTTATATGCATATGTATTGGATATATGTATGCTGTGATTGAGATATCTGTTGGCCAATAGATGAATACCGGCATTGAGGAGCTCTGCCGGGTATTCATGGCGTTGAGGAGCTCCGCCCATTGGCCAATAGATGGTTACCAGCATTGAGGAGCTCTGCTGGGTATTCAGGGCGTTGAGGAGCTCTGCCCATCGCATTGAGGAGCTCTGCCATATATTGACAGGTACTGACGTTGAGGAGCTCCGTCAAGGCGTTAAGGAGCTCCGCCAGGCATTGAGGACCTCTGCCACTTGTCATGTGTTGAGATTATGATTATGTTTATGATTTCTGATATGTTGAGGGCCAGAGGGCCAGGCCAGTGAGCCTTGTTTGTTATGTTGCCTGTATGTGTGTTGTGGATCTGTGAGCCAGGGTGAGAATGATTTCCCAAAGACTCTGAGCTTACTGAGATATGTTATCTCACCCCGTGTGGGGTTTTCTGTGATTTCAGGTGACCAGTCTAGAAGAGAAGATCAGTCTCAGGGCAAGAGGCCCAGCAGAGACTAGGCTGCTTGACTGAGGAGCGGCATGGAGAGCTTGAAGGCTCTATTTTGATTCTGTTTTGATGTATAGTTCTGTATACCCTCGAGGAGGGCTGATATTCTTTTGTATTTCCCCAGAGTGGTGTGGAAACTGATGTATATATGTACAGAACTATCTGAGTATATATTTGTTGTACATGTGACTATCTGCCTAAGTCTTGTAGTTATCTATCTTTGTGATGTTTGAGATGAAAAACTAGATCAGCAGGGGCGTGATAGATGTATGTTTTGTGTGTGAGATGCTTTATATTTGTGATTCCATACATAATGTATCAAGAAAAGCGATTATGTGCTTCCGCTAAGTTTTATAAACTATGTTTTATGCGCTAATATGATATTATTAATGATAACACGTCGGAGGCCTACGGGGTGTTACATACAACATAGGGAAATGGGTAATTCATTAACCTTTTAGACTTAAGCATTATCTCCTCAAGAATAAGAATCCAATTCATCTGAATTGAATTTTTGAGACCATACACAAGTTGCAGGTCATCATCAGTGGCTTGGGCATGGTTTGTGGCTCTAGGAGTGAGGATATATGTGATTATATAGTGGAGAAGTTTGTCTTCATGTGTCATGGGGCCAGTGCTGAGCCTAAGCTTTCAGTCTCATTTGGGGATCAATCAACATTCCTCTATAGGTCTTTACTCTGTTGTACCCTTCAGCCTCTTCTTCAAATTTCCTTTCCCCTTCAAAGGAAATACCAACCACTACTTTCAAGACCTCTGGAGTTATTTCCATGGCAACTCCATTCACTTGGGACCTAAGAATCCCATCCATGGAACCCTTGGCACAGGTGTAAAACACCTTTACCAACTCAGGGTAAAATGTACCCTTCATCTCCACAAACTTTCTTAACCCCTAGGTTTCAAGAAAAGTAGGGAATTGAAAGTCTTCCTTTATGAACCAGTCTAGTTCAAGGTGTTTGAGAGGACAAACTAAATTAGTGGCATTGAATTAGAGATATGTCATCTTATCTCTCTCAGCAAGGAACCAATGGTCTAGCCTATTAACAGCAGGGTTAGAGGTTTCCCCAGCCTTTCTTTTGGAGGTTTTGACTCTTTTAGAGGTAGACATGACTCAAGAAGAGAGGATAGACTTTCTGGGTAGAGTTTCTAAACTCAGAAAGAAGAAAAACACAATAGTGTTTGAAAGATGAGAAAGAGAATTGGTGTGATTTCTTCCTTCAACAATGGGTTGTATTTATAGAGGTTTTTAGGCTCCAATAATTTAAATTTTGAAATTAGGAGCAGTTAGTACGAATTAAACCACTGTAGAAGATTCAAATTTGAATTAGGTGGCAATTGGGCAGTTACAATTTCCAAGAAAATCTGACAAATTTTGTAATAACTCCATGAATAATCGATTATTTCCTTCTGTAATCGATTAATTCATAAGCAAAATCAGTTTCTGTAGAGACTGTAATTGATTAATTCACAATGTAATTGATTATTTCTGTAAAATCCAATTGTAGAAGATGAAGTGTAATAAATTATTTTACTGATTTAATCGATTATTCCAGAGAGTTTTGAAATTTGAAAAACTGATTCTCAGTAATTTAATCGATTACTATTCACTGTAATCAATTATTCCAGTGAATTTATGTTTTATTAAAGGGTTTTTGCCCACTGTAATCGATTATTCCGAGGCTTAATCAATTATTACAAAAAAGTTCATTTTTCTGGAATTGTTTTTCTATGAAGAATAATCGATTATTTCGTTTGTATAATCGATTACATAAGCTCGAATTTCATTCTAAGCCATGTTTTCAGTGATTTTAATCGATTAATTCGTGCTCTAATCAATTATTACAGAACAAATATAAGATTGAATAGTGTTTATGCAGCATAACTTGGAAATTGAAAGCACTTGTGATAATGGATTCAAATGAGAAATCATTTCACATGGATAGGCATATAACAATCATGCTAACAGAGATTAGATTCATCCAAGATACCTAGCATATTTCTAAGAGCATAGAATCTATCTCTAGCCAATGGTTTAGTAAATATGTCAGCCAATTGATTATGAGTGTCAATGAAATCAATTTTGATATTACCTTTTTGAACATGATCTCTGAGAAAATGATGCCTTATCTCTATGTGTTTGGTCCTTGAATGCATTATTGGATTCTTTGAAATGTTGATAGCACTTGTGTTGTCACATAGTAGAGGTATTTCTTTCAATTCAACTCCAAAATCTTGTAATTGTTGCTTTAGCCATAAGCTTTGAGCACAACAACTTCCAGTTGAGATATATTCAGCTTCAGCAGTTGACAAAGCAACACAAGATTGTTTCTTACAATGCCATAAGATCAATGAACTTCCAAGTAGATGACAAGTTCCACTAGTGTTGTTTCAAATTTATTCTGCATAGAGGTAGAAAATTCTTTGCACAGCAAATAGTTAGTTGAACAAAAAATTATATCATCAACATAGACTTGAACCAATAAGATATCATTCTTTTGCCTTTTGATGAACAAGGTTTTATCAACATGTCCTCTTGTGAAAGATTGTTCAAGCATAAATTTACTTAATCTTTCATACCAAGATCTTGGAGCTTGCTTTAAACCATAAAGGGCCTTTTTTAAGTTTAAGAACATAGTTTTGATGTTTAAAATCAGTAAAACCAGGAGGTTGCTCAACATATATATAATCCTCAGTATATCCATTTAAAAAGTCACTTTTCACATCCATTTGAAAAAGTTTAAAATCCATTAAACATGCATATGCAAGCAATAACCTAATGGCTTCCAATCTTGCAACTGGAGCATAGGTTTCCTCATAGTCAATGCCTTCTTCTTGGTGGTAACCTTTTGCAACCAATCTAGCTTTATTTCTGACTATGATTCCACTCTCATCATGTTTATTTCTAAAAACCCATTTAGTGCCAATGAGTTTGAGAGAGGAAGGTCTTGGAACAAGTTCCCAAACTTTATTTCTCTTAAACTGATTTAACTCATCATGCATGGCATGCATCCAATGTTCATCAATTAATGCTTGATCAATGTTCTTAGGTTCTATTTGAGAAACAAAAGCCATATTACAACAAAGATTTCTCAATGAAGATCTAGTGGATACTCCCTTTGATACTTCACCAATGATATTGTCAAGTGAGAGATCTCTTGTAGTTCTCCAATCTTTTGGCTCTTGGACTGGTGTTGATGGTTTCATTTCAGCACTTGGTTCCTCTTTCTCCTTATTCATAGAATCATTGAGCTAAATAAATTCCTCCAAAGGACCTACATCTACATCACACTTCTTTTCCTCTTTTGAGGGATTAGACTCATCACAAATCACATGTACAAATTCTTTCTTGCACATAGTTCTTTTATTGAAAACTCTATTGCTTTACTATGTAATGAATATCCAAGGAAAATTGCTTCATCAGCTTTAACATCAAATTTTCCAAGTGATTCTTTGCCATTGTTTAAAACAAAACACTTACAGCCAAATGCTCTTAAATGATAGATGTTTGGTTTTCTACCTTTGTATAGTTCATATGGAGTTTTCTTTAAAATAGGCCTTATTAACAATCTGTTCAAAGTGTAGCAAACTGTACTTACCACATCAACCCAAAAATATTTTGGCAAATTTTTCTCATTAAGAAGAGTTATTGCTCCTTCTTCAAGGGATCTATTTTTCCTCTCCACAACACCATTTTGTTGAGGTGTTCTTAGAGCTGAAAAATTGTGGTTAATTCCATTTTCTTCACAAAATTTTTCAAAATGTTCATTTTGGAATTCTCCACCATGATCACTTCTTATTGAGATAATTTTGCTTCCCTTTTCATTTTGAGCAAGTTTGGCTAGTTTTCTAAAAGCATGGAAAACATCACTCTTGGATTTCAAAAAGAGAGTCCAAGTGAATCTAGAGTAATCATCTACAATGACAAGCCCATAGTAATTGCCTCCTAAACTCATAGTTCTAGAAGGACCAAACAAATCAATGTGAAGTAATTCAAGGGGTCTAGAGGTGGAAACAATGTTTTTACTTTGAAAGAATTTTTAGTTTGTTTCCCCTTTTGACAAGCATCACATAGTTTGTTCTTTTCAAACTTGAGTTTGGGTAAACTAATGACTAAATCCTTTTTAATTAGCTTGTTCATATGATGCATGTTAATGTGACTTGCCCTTCTATGCCATAGCCAAGATTCATGAATTTTGCTTATTAGGCATGAAGTGTTGTGAAAGAATGCATGATCTATGGAGAGTAAGTAGATGTTACCTTTCCTTTTACCTATGTGAATCACCTCACCACTTTGTCCATACTTTAAACCCTTTATCACATAGTTGGCTTATGTAACACCCCGTAGGCCTCCGATGTGTTATCATTAATAATATCAGTTTAACGCTTAAAACATAGTTTATAAAACTCAGTGGAAGCACATAATCGCTTTTCTTGATACATTATGTATGGAATAATACAAACCACATAAAAGTCACACACAAAGCACATATGGCACACCCCTGCTGATCCAGTTTCTCATCACAAAACCGTAAAGACAGATAACTAACAGAGTTAGGCAGATTTATCAAATATACAACAGCTATACTCAGGAGAACAGGTCTCATATACATATCATAAATAGTTATGTACAACTATACGTCAAGGCTCACACCACACCGTGTGATACAAAAGAATATTAGCCCTCACAGAGGGTATACAGAACTATACATCATCATCTGGTGTACATACACACCATCCCTTCTCAAAGGTACAAAATAATCAAAATAATTCAAAAAAATGAGCCTACAAGCTCCATCTGCTGCTATCAGCCAAGCAGAAACGTCTCTACTCGGGCCTCCTGCCCTGAGACTGCTCTCTTTGCCCGGAAGAGTCACCTGAAAAGCATAATTCCCCACATGGGGTGAGATAACAAATCTCAGTAAGCTCAGGGTCCATGGAGGCTTCTCCTCCACCCTGGCCCACTTCCATAACACATACATCAGGCAATCACAAGCAAATGGCCCACTGGCCTGGCCCTCTGGCCCTCATAACAACATAAGCATAGCATACAAACATGGCGGAGCTGCCTCAACGCCTGGCGGAGCTACCTCAACGCC
>PYAF01002587.1:86048-97135 GCA_007407185.1 Glycine tomentella
GAATCTGTCAAACTAAGTATTCAAAGAATATATCTCATGTGATCTTGTTAAGATTATT
Organism: Glycine tomentella; assembly: GCA_007407185.1. Taxonomy (NCBI): domain Eukaryota; kingdom Viridiplantae; phylum Streptophyta; class Magnoliopsida; order Fabales; family Fabaceae; genus Glycine; species Glycine tomentella. Next base: position 86,107 of record PYAF01002587.1, read on the forward strand.
CGGAGGATAAGCCTTTCCTAAGTTAGTTAATCCCTAATGTCTTAGTGAATCAACCCTTTAACCTAATTCAAAAACCCAATTTCTTGGTGAATTCTATTAAGTTAAGCATGAAAAAGAACATATTATAAAATCCGTAGCCACACATCCCTATGTCTAGGCGAAGAGCAACTATTATTCTAAACATGTCAGAAATTAGAACCCCAACGTGTCCATTGCGAATTCTAACCCTCAATACTTAAATAGAATGGCCAATTCCAATTAAGAGTAAAACATTGAATAGCACATAGTAGAATAAAATAATCAAAACAGCATTAAAATCAATACCAAATCAAGTTACAGAGGAGTTACATCAGTTCATGGTCTTCCCACAATACAAGTTCAGCCTGCCATAGGCTTCAAGAAACCAAAAGCTATCACATAAGACATTCTTGATTGACCTTGCCTTGATTCTTGACTTCCAATGGTGAAAATATGAGAAGGAGAGAGTAGAATGGATGAAAGAAGGTGTTGGTGGATGATCAGAGATGTGTGTTGATGCATAATTTAGTCCCCAGAGGCCTTTATTTATAGATAGATCTAATTAGGGTAACAAGGCCTATTTTCTGTTCCAAATCTGAATCAAATCTTCTTATTTAAGGAAACTAAATATATGTATAGAATCATTTAATTAAGGCAACTAATCCTAATATAAAACCAAATCCAAAACATATAATTTAAATAAGGAAACAATTTCAACCTCACGTGACCCGCGCGCGATACCACGCGAGTCGCGTGGCTTGGCAGAATAGACTGGTGCGTGTCGCGTGAAGTGTGACGTGCCTCGCGTGAAGTAGCAGAAGGGAAATGCTTATTGCTTTGAGTACTGACGCGACATACTTGAATTCCACGCTTCATACGTGATCTTCTTTGGTCCTCCAAGTGGCTCGCGTGGATAGTGGCGCGACCCGCGTGATGCTCCAGTTTTTGTTTCTTTTATTATTTGCCTTTATTCTCCTCTTTTAAGCCCTGAAATGCATAATTGGTATTGACATTAGATAAAATGAAATAATATTAATAAACTAACTAAAACTAGACTAAATCCTAATTATTTAATCAAAACATAACCTAAAACTATTCTAAAACTAAGATGTGTTTGCAACACATCAGTTTTCTGATCCGAATCCCCGTGCTATCGAGCGGGGTTAAGCGCCGAAAAAATGAAGGTCCTTACAGCTTATACTTAGGAGATTGTGCTTTAACCCTTCAACATAAAGAACATTTCTGATTTTGGTTTTAAAGCTATCTCCTATGTTGCCTTCTCCAATGATCTTCCCTTTGTTATTATCTCCATAGGTGACAAATCCTCCATCTTTTAGAGTTAGATTTGTAAGCATTGACATGTCACCAGTCATATGTCTAGAGCATCCACTATCAAGGTACCATAATGAAGATCTAACTCTTAGACATACCTGCAAAATTCAAATTAATTTATAGAGGAAGGTACCCAATTGAGATTGGGTCCATAGGGGTTAGCTACTTTCTTCGTCTTTTGCACCCAAATACAATCTCCATTAGGAACATAGAATCTCCTAGCATAGCATTTGTACGATGTATGTCCCTTTATCATACAATAGTTGCATGTTATAGATTTTGATGATTTTCTCAAGTAAGCATTTTCGATTCTTCTGTTTTGGAGGTACAAGTACAATTTTTCCAAAAGATTTTGAGCCTTGTTTGTAACCTAAACTAGAAGTATCTCCAACATATTTCTGCACACTCAACATTTCAGCCAAGTTGCATTTACCTTTGTAAAGCTTTCTCAAAAGATCAATTAAATTACTATTCTTGGATAAGAGTAACATATATTTTTCTCCTTGACTTCTTTTGTAATCATCAAAATCCTTTTGCAACAAATTGTATTTGTTAACATTAATAGAAGAAGAAGCACACACACATCCATTTAATTTGTAACTTGAAACAAGTTTTTCATTTTCTTCTTTCAAGTTGCAAATTTCAGTTTGCAATTCTGTAATTTTTGCAACATGCCATCTAAGATTTCCTTTGAGCTTGTTATTGAATTTTGCAAGCTTTTGGGCCTCTTCATGCATTTCTTGGAAAACATCAATAAGTTGTTCAAGTTTAGAATTTACCTCAGTTCTAGCAATTGAGAGATCATCATCATCTTCATTGATTGTGGAAGTGAGACACATGTTTACTTCCTCATTTTCAGTTGAGGATTCCGAAGTTGTAGACTCATTATCTTCCCAAGCTATGTAGGATCTTTTAGATTTTTCTTACTTCTTCACCTTGTTTTCACCTTGTTGTTTTTTCAAAAAGATTGAGCATTCTGATTTGATGTGGCCAGGTTTTCCACATTCAAAACAAGTAAAGTTGTCATTCCTTTTGTTGTTGTTGTTGTTATTGTTGTTCTTTGTGAACTTTTTATTCTTGTTTCTTCTCAAGAACTTGTTGAACTTTTTGACAATTAAGTTCATGTTGTCCTCTTCATCTTCTTCACTAGAGTTTTCGACTTTTTCAACCTTTGATGATGCAACTTTTAATGTTATGCTTTTGTTTTTCAGCATTTGTTAGTTGAGACATTTCAAGTTCATACTCAAGTAGCTTACCAAATAGTGCAACCATGGACATCTTGGATAGATATTTTGATTCCTTGATTGTTGTCACCTTTGGTTGCCAAGGTCTCGTGAGACACTTCAAGATTTTGATGTTTAATTCTTCCGCATCAAAGATCTTCCCAAGACCAAGAAGATGATTGGCTATATGAGTGAATCTTGTTTGAAGCTGAGAAATGCTTTTCTGTGGTGTTCATCTTGAACATCTCATACTTATGGATCAAGGCATGTTTTCTTGATCTTCTTACTTCTTTTGTGCCTTCATGAGTTATCTCCAACATTTCCCACATTTCCTTTGAACTTATGCACCTAACTGTTCTAAAAAATTCATCAGAGGAAAGTGCAGAAGTAATCATATTTTTAGCTTTAAAATCATATTGGACAACTCTCTTTTCAGCATCTATTATTTCATCCCATTCCTTGGGAATCATATCATTACCAACAATTTTTATGAGAATCAAAGGACCTTTCTCTATGGCATTCCAAGCACCTGGGTCATTTCATTGAATAAAGATTTTCATTCTATTTTTCCAAAAATTGAAGTGCTCTCCTTCAAACATCGGAGGACGATTGAGGGAGGCACCTTCCTTGAAGGTAATTTGTGTGGTATTGATTTTCTTTTTAAAGAAAGATGGTGATCTTGAATAACACTCAAGAACCAGCTCTTGATGCCAATCGAAAATAATAGGAATACCCACAATAACCAAGGGGGGGTGAATTAGTTTAAACTTGGTCTTTTAAAATTTATTTCAAATCAGAGTTCAGGATCTTTATCACTTTTAAAACCAAGAAATCTTTTACTCAATCAAATTACTCAGCACAAGAAATCAATAGCTCAAAATAGAACTTGTTGGACAATGATTATGAAACAAATAACTAATGAACAAGATGAATTATAGAGATAGAGATAAAGAAAATCAACACAAGCAATTTATATTTGTTCACTTCATAACAGAAGCTACATCCAGTTTCTTATAATCAATACTAGATTAGAGTTCCACTATTAAAAATTTATGTTCTTACAAGCTTTATAAAAAACCTCCCTTTATCAACACTAGATAAAGAATAGAAATCTAAAACCCTATTAGACTTCTAAAGAGCAAGAACCAGAGAACACTACTTTGTTCTTTTCTAGAGAACCCTTCTCTAGACCAAAGCTACAAGAACCCACTTACAATAGCAACTTACAACAGAATTCAAAAACAAAATTACAACCAAAGATCAAGGAGAGAAATAACCTGATGATCCAATGAATGTAATGCACATGAATTACCAATCAAGGTTGAATAGCAATTAGAAATTCAGAACATGCTTTCCCTTTAAACTTGTGAAGTTTCTTGCCCAAGAATCATTCAAAGACTCACGATGATTTAGAATGAGGAAAGAAGTTAGAGAACCCAGAAAATCACTTTCAAAGACTTAGAAGGCTTGTGTATACTCAAAAAATACGAAGTGTTCAAGATAGAAAACAAGCCAAGCCTTCAAACTATTTATAACATAATTTTGTAACAACCTGTAATCGATTACACGCGCCCAATAATCGATTAGAACGTATATGCAATCGATTAAATTACCACTTAATTGATTAAAGTGTTCAAAACAATTTCTGGGTTTCAGCAACAAGCAAAATAATCGATTAAACTGAACTGTAATCGATTAAGTCAGAAAGGTTCAATTTCACAAAATAGCTTGTGTAATCAATTACAAATATTGGTAATCGATTAAGTCAGAAAAGTAGGCTTTTTCAAATGGCCTATGTAATCGATTACGGATAATGGTAATCGATTATCACAACAAGGCACAAAATATGTTTTCCACTATGGAATTGATTACACTAAGTAAGTAATCGATTAAAACATTTACCAAAGCTGTTTAGTTTCAATCACAAGCCAAATAATCGATTAATCCGATAGGTAATCGATTAAAATGTTCATGGAGGCTTTTCCAGTTTGAAACAAGAACTAAATAATCGATTATCCTTCTAAGTAATCGATTAAAGCAGTAAAAATGTATTTTTCCAAAAACATTAATTAATTAAATCCTTTTCCAAAAAGATAGAAGCTTTGATGTCTTAGTGAAAACCAAATAAGCATGTTAATGAATATGTGAATGCGATGCAAGGATCAAAAGTTGCCTTCTCTTACACTTCATTAAAATACAAAACTTCAAGGCATGTTAAAAGCTCAAAACAAACTTATGAATCATAGACTTTTAATCTTCATGATGCTCCCCCTATGTCCAATATCTTGAACATAAAACACTTGTTTAACTTGTTCTGCCATTATCAAAGGTTCATTCTGATAAGCTAGCTTCTTCAGATCTACCAAAGTAAATCCAAAATCATTGGTTCGCTCACCGATATTGCTATCAAACCACTTAAACTTGAAAACAGACACAATGAATTTAACATAATTAAGCTCCCAGATTTATTCAATGAATCCAAAGTAAGGCATGGATGCTAGACAGGGATTGTCATCATGTATAATAACAAAGTGTTGGGATTCAACCCTAAGATTAACCTCATTGTTTTACATTTTACTTTTGCCGTCTTGTGATTTGGTGTAAAATGAATACTTTTTGATATCATATCCCTGCCAAATTCTAACATTTCTTTTAGGCCCATATGCTAACTTCCTTAATGATTCAGAAGCATTATTGTCACCAAAGATTTTATCTATAGACCATTTTAGGAAAGGCTTGTTATGCTCTTTCAACATCCTATGCTTGGTCATTTTTGGATTACTTTCCTTGACTAAGACTTTGTGACGAACTATGTACAACAGAACTTCATTACTGTTATTCAGTATATACAAATGAGCTTGTTACAATTCCTCTAAACCCGAAGTTATAACATGCAACCCTCATGAACCCTTACCTCCCACTCTATCATCATGCTGAGACTCGGGAAGCCTAATAGGATTTTCCTTTTCAATGTTCTTTGAACAAAATTCAATAACTTCTTCTGCAATGTACCTTCCAACAATGGATGCTTCAGGACGGATTTTTTGCATACCCTTTTAAATCGCTCAATCGAGTACATCCACCGTAAATAAATGGGACCATACAATTTAATTTCCCTCACCAAATGAACAATTAAATGAACCATGATGTCGAAAAATGAAGGAGGAAAATACATCTTCAACTGACACAAGATAATATCAAGCTAATTTTCCAAGTCATCTAACTTTACAGGTTCAATGATTTTGCGACAAATGGCATTGAAGAAAAAGAATAGGCTAGTTATGGCATACTTCACTTTGTTAGTTAAAATGTCTTGAATTGCCACAACTAACAGTTGTTGCATCAAGACGTGACAATTATGAGACTTTAAGCCAACTAATTTTAGATCTTTTAGCTGCACAAGGCTCTAAATATTTGAAGAGTGTCCCTGTGGCACTTTAACAGGATGCATACATTGACAAAAAACTTGTCTTCTCCTTTCTTGACAAAGTATGACATGCTGGAAGCAAGTATATTTTTTTACCATCAGACCTTGGATGTAATTGGTCACGTATACCCATCTCAACTAGATATGTCACACACATTCTTCTCCACATGCATAACATCAATACAATGTCTAACATCTAGATCAGACCAGTATGGAAGATCAAACAATATCCCTCTTCTTCCATAAGCAAGTTTTACTTGTCAGCTTCTTTTGTGTCTTTCAAAATATAGTATTGATGTCCTCAACCCACTCAAGAACTTGCTGACCAGTTAACGGTATCGGCACACTTTGATGCTTTTGAATTCCATGTAAAGCTTTTTTCAATCGCATGTAAGGATGATAAGGTTTCAAAAAACATTGATGTTGAGTGTATACTGTTTGTCTTCCATGTTTAAGTTGTACGTAGCTCGCGTCTTCTCACATATAGGGCATGCATAATGACCCTTAACACTATATCCACTTAAATTCTCGTATGTTGGAAAGTCATTAATGGTACAGAATATCAATGCATGCAACTTGAATGTCTCATTTCGATACCCATCAAACACGACAACCCCCTCATCCCATAACTTTGTCAAGTCTTCAATCAACGACTGAGATAAACATCGATGTCATTTCCTAGCTGTCTTGGGCTCGATATCATCATAGACAACTTTATGTATTTTCGCTTCATGCACAACCAAGGAGGCAAGTTGTAAATTACTAGCAAAACAGGCCACGAATTGTGCTGAGTGCTTAAACTTCCATAGGGATTCATTCCATCAGTGGAAAGTCCAAGCCTAAGATTTCTTGCCTCTTTGCCAAAATCTAGATACAAACGATTAATCTTCTTTCACTTGGAGGAATCAGCCAGATGACGGAGCATTCCATTGCAGTTTCTCCCATTTTGCATGCCATGTAAGGTCTTTTGTGTCATATCCATTAGCAAACAGATGCTTAAACCTTGGAATGATTGGAAGATAACATAACACCTTCGCTGGGTGGCCTTTCTTTGTGCTTTCATCACCGCCACACTCATCATCATCCTTCAATTTGAACCGTGATTCCCCACACCTAGGACATTTATGCATTTATTCAAACCCATGTTTGTATAATATGCAATCATTAGGGCATGCATAAAGTTTCTAATACTCTATACCCATCAGACACATATTTTCTTCGCCTGATAGTAACTTTTTGGCAACGTGTTTTCCTCTAGAAGTATATCATGTACTACTTGAAGCAGTGAAGTGAAGCTTTTGTCACTCCACCCATATCTGGCCTTGACATTAATTAGACTTAACACCGCTGACAACAGCGTCAAAGACTTCTTGCACCCCGAATACAAAGGATTCTTCAAATCACTTTCCAATGTATCATACATAGAGGCATGTGCTTGTTGAAAAGATTGTTGTCCATTTCTACATCAACTGGTTTAGTTTGGGACCCCTTTGCATGTTTGTCAACTCACCATGCTATATCCATATTGTATGATTCTTCTTAATCCCATCATAAATAAGATGCTTTCGTATGTCGTCTACTACTTGTTGTCTCCCATTCAAACAATTTATACATGGACAAAAATATTTTCCATCCTCATCCAGTCGACTTCTTTCGAAGGAAAATTTTAAGAACTGTTCAACCCCTTCCTCATATACATGGCTCATACGACTTGCATTAATCCAACTTAGATCCATTTTTCCTCTACTATGATACTAACAATGTTATTCGATGCATGAAGATCTCACTTTTTTTTATTAAAGGTGTGACCCTATCCCATTCAGGAAGACATTTTTTTATACTTGATTCATACGCATAGGTTAAGTATATTTTCTTAGATATGACAAAATTTTGGCAACATTTCGCATTGATCTCCAAGTACACCACATGAAAGCAGTGACATCAGTTCCACCACAATCAACTATGCACTCGGAGAGCAAAGGAAAATGCATCATGCCAAAATTTAATCAAATATTAGAAAAAAGACTTAACATATACGTATGAATTTAGTATAAAAAATAACTCTTCCTAAATTATCCAAATAGACAATTCAAGATTCAATACAACGATTAATTCAAACTGTCTATATTAATCATTGTATTGAACCTCAAATGGGAAACTAAGGTTCACTCATAATGAACATAACTTGTATATTGGACACAATCATTAATGACATAAACAAGTTATAAAAGCATTTGTAACAAAGAAAAGGCTCAAAAAATGAATGAAAAACATTTGTAACTGAAGAGGTGGTCACTAACAATATCAATAAATCTGGTGATGATGATGCAAACAGGAAAACAAAAAGACCCTACAAATTAAATGATATCAATACATGAAGTTGAGCCAAAGATACACCAATCAAGTACAACTAGTCCTAAATTTAACAATCCATTGTACTTCTTTTCAGATAAAAGCAATAAAAATTTAATAGTTTGTGTCAAATTAGGTAAGGAACAAGTTTTCATTTTTCTTTATTTCGTAAAAAGGGAAAAATTGAAGTTGACAAATTGCCTAAGTGCTTATCAAGAGATAAATTGTCAACACTTATTTGCACTTGCTAGCTCATAGTTGCATTACGAGGAAGCCTGGGAGAAAGGAACATTTAGTGTTTGTTAGTGAATGAAGAATTGCCATGAGTCAACAGGCAAGAATTGGGATCTTATTGCTAACTGGTTTTGTAAGGACCCTCATTCTTGGCACCTAACGCGCGGGGATTCACATGAGAAAACCCTGTTAAGGGAGCCGTGCGGATGGCGCCAGGGCTGGCGCGGATCGCGCTAGACCCACTGGAAGTTGACGCTAGGGGCGTCAATGTGGCGCCAGGGGCGCCAGAGGTTTCCAGCCAACGCGAGTCGTGCCATAGGTCGCGCGGTCAGCGCAGTAAGTGGCCTGGAAAACCCATTTTCTCTGGATTTCCACGCGGCCAGCGCCAGAGGTGGCGCGGGTAGCGCCAAAGGTCTCGAAAGGTTCACGCAGTTAGCGCGGGGATGGCACTGATAGCGCCGGTTCACCGACTTTGTGGCGCGGATTGCGCGAGAGATGGCACGGACGCGCGGGAGTTCGGGCAGGCTGAGTATTTAAAAGGCAATCGCATTTTTGGAAGGAAAACACTATTCCCTCTTCTTCTCCATGACCCAGCCTCCATTAGAGCTTGTTCCAAGCTTTCTAGGACCTTGCTTTGTGTCCTAAACACCTTCTGAGACCTATAACTTTGTTAAAACCGATTAGAAAGCTGAAATCTTGCATTTGTGTTCTTGAAAACCCAGTTGAGTGAGAGTTTGAATTCTCAAGTGAGAAACCCCAGAGAACTTGAGAATAGGCGAGACCTAAGGCGGGAGACGGACATTAGAGATTGAGGAAGCTGTTCTGAGGTTTCCTTGGTCGCTATTGAGGTAAGAAACCTGAATTCTCTTGATTCTCTGTGGATTTGGGATTTCTTGAGTAATGTGACCCACAGTGAGATGAGGCTAGAATTAGCCCAGGGTCCTCTAGAGAAACTTATTCAGGGTAACAAATAGATGAAGAAATAGCTTTCAGTTTTTGTTTCTGATGACTTTGAATCTTGGCTCTGTATATGCCTGTGTGACTTGTGTAGAGTCACTTGTTGATGGTTCTCTGATAGGCTAGAGCCTTGATTGTGATGTTCTGAGCTGAGAGGCTAGGGGAGTAGGGCTATGAGTGGAACTCAGCCCGTTCTGATGACAATTGAATTATGGGGCTGAGTAAAGCTTAGGATGTATGTATGTGTAGTGAGTCTAGGATGACTCAGATGGCGTGTATTTCGCCCTGATGGACCTTGTGTGGTCTGAGAGCAACCTTGTGTGTGTGGGCTAAGCTTGAATGAACCCTAGGATAGGGGAATTCTGTTATAATATGTTCTGTGAATTGTATGTCTGTGGACTGATTTTGATATGAGATTGTTATGCCTTGATTAGGCATTGATTCTGAGACTGTTGGTGGCGGGAGCCACAGACCTGGGAAGGAACTTCAGAGTAATCCCTTACCAGGTAAGTTCAGTGTTCTCTAGGGATGAATTCCCATTTTGGTTGCACACCACACTCCTGGGGAGTGTTGGTCATGATTCATACTGCATGCATTGGCTATGACATTGTTTATGTTGATTTATATGTATCTGCATTGGATATATGCATGCTGCGATTGAGATATTTGTTGGCCAATAGATAAATACCGGCGTTGAGGAGCTTCGCCGTGTATTCTGGGCGTTGAGGAGCTCCGCCCGTGGCATTGAGGAGCTCTGCCACATCATGACAGGTACTGACGTTGAAGAGCTCCGCCAGGCATTGAGGAGTTCTGCCACCTGTCATGTACTGAGATTATGATATTGATTTGATATGATGAGGCCAGAGTGCCAGGCCAGTGGGCCATGTGTGATATGTTTGTGTAACGACCACTCTTGATTCACTTTTATTACGTATTTATTTTCATTTGCTAAAATTTTTCAAAAAACAGAGAGAATGAAAGTCCAAATGAACCTTGGTTAATTGTCAAAACGAATTTAAAAAAATGAAGGTTCAAATGAAAATTCCGTTGATTTTTGAAAACAAGTTTAGAAAATATAAGTGCTTTACGCGTTATTTAGATTAGCTAGTCGTAACGCTCATACATACCATACTGTTCATCATTTATTACATAGCCAAAGTTCCATATATAAACAGTCCATGTTACATCACAAGTACAGCTCATCCAAAAGAAGGCAAACAGCACACAATCTTCATTCTTCTCGCATGGCAGCTTTATCACTGCTTTTCTGCTCGCCCACAAGGTGGCGTCATCACAGGTGTCAACCACACGACACAAAGTAGGGTCAGTCTTGATAAACAAAATTTAAATATCAACACTACTGAGTAATAATACAGAGATTCTAAATAATACGTTCTCCTTAAATTCAATAATCTTTAACTTACGAATTAAATCATCGTCTCTTCACACAAACACTTGTCATGATATGAAAGAAAATGCATGCTCA
>PYAF01002587.1:97235-108077 GCA_007407185.1 Glycine tomentella
ATTGTTTAGGATTTTCTAACCCCAATTATGTTAATAATGTGTTGCCTAAAAGTATTCTATCCCATTCTCAGGTTTCCATAATTTTCTAAAGTCATCTTGATCAGTTTTGACCTAGGGGCATTTTGGTAATTTTGCCTCTCACTCTAGGGGTAAAATCGTCATTTCCAAAAATGTTCAAGGAAACTCTGTAATTGTCACCGTAATGGTATTCTGGTCATTTTTCAAGCATCTCAGAATATTTATAAAATTTTCTCCTTAAGATACCCTGCTAAGATGCCTAGGGGTATTTTAGTCATTCCCAAAATGTCCAGGAGCATTTCCGTCATTTTCCTAAATTCTTCTGTACTACCTCCAATTAGTATTTTACCTTAAAAATGAACTGAATTTTTGGGGTGTTACAGTTTGCCTGTGTATGTGTTGTGAATCTGTGGGCCAAGGTGGGAATGATTTCCCATGGACCCTGAGCTTACTGAGATATGTTATCTCACCCCGTGTGGGGCTTACATGATTTCAGGTGATATTTCTGGAAGAGAAGAGCAGTCTCAGGGCAGGAGGCCCAGTTGAGACTAGGCTGCTTGACTTAGGAGCCGCATGGAGAGCTTGAAGGCTCTATTTTGATTTCATTTTGATGTATAGTTCTGTATACCCTCGAGGAGGGCTGATATTCTTTTGTATTCCCACAGTGTGGTGTGGAAACTGATGTATATATGTACAGAACTATCTGAGTATATGAGATGTGACATTTCCTTGAGTACAAATGTTGTACACTTGATTATCTGCCTGTATGTTTAAATTATCTGTCTTTATGATGGTTGATATAAGAAACTGGATCAGCAGGGGCATGATGTATGATTTGTGTGTGTGTTATCTGATGAATTTGTTATTCCATACATAATGTATCAAGAAAAGCGATTTTGTGCTTCCGCTAAGTTTTATAAACTATGTTTTATGCGCTAATATGATATTATTAATGATAACACGTCGGAGGCCTACGGGGTGTTACAGGTTTTCACAGGAGGAAGGGATGATTTTCAAGGGATTTTATTGTAAATTTGTTAGATTAAAATTGTGCCAGTCGAACCTAAGCATGAAGGTTTTGAGAACAACTGAGGAAATGTGGATATCAACATCATCAAACCTTCAGTTATAGGATTAATGTATTAAGTTGGACCTTTACTTAATGCTCCAGAGAAACTAGTCACACTGTCAATCAAGTGTCCAAGTGGATGGAGAAGAAAAGCTTTATGTTGTTCAACAAGATGGCCCAACTGTTGAAGGACCAAAACCATTGCAACATGATATTGATAAGGTAGACTCCCTAATAAATCCAGTCAAAGAGGTTCTTACATTATATTCCTCGGGCGGGCTATCAAAAAACACAAGACTCTCCAACATGTTATATAAATTTAAAAATAGTGTACTTAAAATTAAAATAAATTGATTTTAAACTAAATTTAACACTTTTAATTTATTGTTAAAAAAGCTTAAAAATATTTTTCATTAAGTCAAGAAGTTTATTATTATTATTATTATTATTATTATTATTATTATTATTATTATTATTATTATTATTGTAACTACAACAGGGAAAACCTAACATAATGGACCTTACGATTTAAAAGGAGTTGGACAAAAGCCTGTATGTATGCAATATGAGCCTACATGGGAGCTCTCTATCTTTTCACTGTCATTATTGATTCTACTTTAAAAACTATCAAGTATCAAGTCAACATAAAAAATTCATGGGAAAAATTGTTAATTGGAAAAGAGAGAAAGAAGCTTTTGAGAAAACAATAGTAAATGGAAGCCTCTTAAAAACAACACAATTTCCAGTATAGTGTCCCCATTATTGTGATATCCATTGATGCAGTCTCTAGTTGTGGTGAAACATGACTAGGATCAAGTGTAGAGATAATCACAACTATGTTTTTTCCTTTCTAGTCACTACTAGAAATAATACTTTTAACATCGCTAATGTAACATCGGTTTTTCATAAAAACGATGTTAACAAAAGGGTGGTGGCATTTTTGTAAATAAATTGATTTTGTTAATATCGATTTTTAAAAAACCAATGTCATTATGTCAATGTTAACATCAGTTTTGTAAAAACCGATGTTGTTCTTTAAATGTTAACATCAATTTTTTCACAGTAATTATTTTTTTTTGCTTAACATCGGTTTTATTAAACCGATGTTATCAATGTGTTTCTAATATAACTATGCATTCTATCTCTCCCTCGTTACCAATAAAAAAGTGGGTCTGCTTCTTCTCTCTGCTCAAACCCTTTTCTTTCACTCTGTTTTCTAATGGCTCTCCCACATTCTTCTTCCTGCCGCAACTCCCTAATCCCTGTCTCTTTCTATTCACACAACTTATCCCTTCACCTTCTTCCTCCATAAACACTATCACACTTTCCCTAAATCCTAAATCCCCAACCTCTCTGCTGTTTAGTCTAAAGGAAGCTGCAAGAAGATTGAACCAAGGTTGAAGACTTGATGTTGTTTTAGCTTTTTACATGCCCAATCATTTAAAGGCATTTGTAATTTGTCTAAGTGGTTCAAGTTAAATTCCTTGTGATCTTTCATTAGCATGTGCATTCTCATAATCATGCATTCATGTTTTTAAATCTCAAAGAAATCAAAAGGTTTTACAAAAGGTTAAGTTCTCATGGCTCAGTTGTTTAAAAAACAAGTCTTATTGCTTTAATCGATTACACAAGCAGTTTAATCGATTAAAGACATTCAAACTTTTCTGGAAAACCTTGAAGAATAATTTAATCAATTACATGCTCGTTTTAATCGATTACATAATGTTAAATGTAAACCATGCATTTGCTGACTTAATCGATTACCATTGTAATCGATTACATAGTCTATTTCTGGAAATCATGTTGTTCTACTTTAATCGATTACTATAAATAGTAATCGATTACATAAGTGTTTTGAAATTTCATGGCTTGCTGCTTTAATCGATTACAATACGATTTAATCAATTATTTTGTTCATGAAACTATTTCCAGAAAGCTAATGAACAATTTAATCGATTACATAGGGCAATTTAATCGATTACACCAGCGGATTAATCGATTACACCAACGGATTAATCGATTACTGACAGTTAATTCTATTTTATTTAAAGCTTGGTGAGTCTTTTTCTTTTAAATAGACATTGAGCGATTTACTCAGTACAAGAGTGACTTCCCAAAAGTTTCTAAGCTTTCATAAGTGCCCAAATTGCAGTTTTACTCTGAGTTTAAACATCATCTTGTGTGATCAAGATTTCTAAGTTTTTGGAGAAGATGTTTTAGAAAAAGAAGGTTTTCAAGATTGTGATTCTGAGATATTATTTCTTACAACCTGGAGAGTGTGGTAACATCATTTCATTTCATTCATTCATTCATAAATGAAAGATCTCAGGTTGTGTTTATCTTGAACCTATCTTTTTAGATGTTCTAAGAATTTATGTTGTATTGACATATATCATTGTGTTTCTTTTCAAGCATGCTAGAGTAGGGTTCTCTAGTGGTTAAGATTCTGAGTAGGGTTCTCAGTATCTTGGTGATTTGTATTCTAATAGGGTTTTAGATTTTGTATCTTTGCCTAGTGTTGATAAAGAGGTCACTTGTAAACTGCTTGTAAAAGATTCTCTGATATAGTAATTACTCTAACCTAGTGTTGGTTGGAAGCAACTGGATGTAGCCTCCAAGGTTAAGAGGTGAACTAGTATAGATTGGTGTGTTCTTTGTTTTGATTCTATTCATTTCTCATTGTTTAAATTTGGGTGATTAAGAAATTATCAACAAGATTTATTTTCTGGCATTACTTGAATTCCAAGGGTGATTTTGGTTGAAAGAAAGATTCTGATTTTAAAATGTTTTTAAGTGATACGATCCATCTTACAAATTCCGCAAATTGTTTTGAGTAAAATTTTAAATCCTTGATATAAACCAATTCACCCCCCTATTGGTTTGTTTGATTAGCGTTCATTGTATTTTCGATTGGTATCAAGAGCTGGTTCTTGAAAGTTATTCAAGATCACTTTCTTTTCAAAGAAAATGAACACAAATCAAATAACTTTTAGAGATGGAGCTTTTCTTAATAGTCCACCGATGTTTGAGGGTGAACACTTTAGTTTTTGGAAAGACAGAATGCAAATCTTTATTCAATCTAATGACCCTGGGCTTGGAATGCCATTGAGAAAGGTCCTTTAGTTCCAATGAAAACAATTGATAACAAATTGATCCCCAAAGAATGGGATGAGATGTCAGATGCAGAAAAAAGAGTTGTCCAATATGATTTTAAAGCTAAAAACATGATCACATCTGCTTTATCTTCTGATGAATTTTTTAGAATTGTGAGATGTAGGAGTGCAACAGAAATGTGGGAAATGTTGGAGGTAACTCATGAAGGAACAAATGAAGTAAGGAGATCGAGGAAGCATGCCTTGATTCATGAATATGAGATGTTCAAGATGAGCAATACTGAAAACATTTCTCAGTTGCAAACAAGATTCACACATATTGTCAACCATCTTCTTGGTCTTGGAAAGACATTTGATTCTGAAGAATTAAATATCAAAATACTGAAATGTCTAATAAGACCTTAGCAACCAAAAGTCACAGCTATCAAGGAATCTAAAGATTTATCAAAAATGTCCATGGCTGCACTATTTGGCAAGCTACTTGAATATGAACTTGAAATGTCACAACTAACCAATGCTGAAGATGCAGAAAAGAAACAAAAAAGTATTGCTTTGAAGGCTGCATCATCTAAGGTTGAAAGAGAACAAGATTCAAGTGAAGAAGATGAAGATGACAACATGAATCTAATTGTCAAAAAGTTCAGTAAATTCATAAGGAACAAGAACAAGAAGTTCAAAAAGTTCAACTAGAAAAGCGACAACAACAACAACTACAACACCTCTACCAACTTTACTTGTTTTGAATGTGGAAAGCCTGGACACATCAAATTGAATGTCCAATATTCTTAAAGAAGTAACAAGGTGAGAGGAAAATAAAAAGGGAAGGAAAGACAAAGAAGACATATATTTCTTGGGAAGATAGTGAATCAATTACATCCGGATCAGCTAGTGAAGATGAGGAGGAAGCTAATGTTTGTCTCACATCCACCATAAGTGATGATGAAAACTACTCAAGTGTTGAATTCGAGGTAAATTCTGAATACAATAATATAGTTGATGCTTTCCATGAAATGCATAATGAAGCTCAAAAGTTAGCCAAAGCTAATAACAAGCTTAAAGGAGACTTAAGGTGGCACATAACCAAAATTGCAGAAATGCAAAATGAATTTTGTAAAATGAAAGAAGAAAATGAAAAACTTCTTTCAAGTTACAAAGTTAATGGGTGCACATGTACATCTTCTTCTTCTAAGCTTGACAAATACAATATGTTACAAAAGGAGTTTGATGAATAAAAAAGGATTCAAGGAGAAAAATATATGTTGTTACTTTCTAAAAATAGTGATTTGATTGATCTTTTGAGAAAGCTTTTCAAAGGTAAATGCAACTTAGCAGAAATGTTAAGTGTGCAGAAATATGCTGGAGATACTTCTAGCTTGGGATACAAAAAGGTTCAAAGTCCTTTGGCAAAACCAATTTTGTACCTCCAAAACAGAAGAATCAAAGAAACTTCAGTAATTCAAAAATCAATCATAACACTTCTTTTAGAAATTCATCAAAACCTATAATTTGTAACTATTGTATGATGAAAGGACATACATCTTTTAAATGCTATGCTAGAAAGTATTATGTGCCTAATGGAGAATGTATTTGGGTGCAAAAGAAGAAGAAAGTAGCTAACCCTTATGGACCCAACCTTAATTGGGTACCTTTCTTTGCTACTTGATTTTAATTCTGCAGGTGTGCCTAAGAGCAAGAACATCATTGTGGTATCTTGATAGTGGATGCTCTAGGCACATGACAGGTAACATATTCATGCTAACCAATGTCATATTAAAAGATGGAGGTTATGTCACTTATGGAGATAATAACAAAGGCAAGATTATTGGAGAAGGAAACATTGGAGATAGCCTAAAGACAATAATCAGAAATGTCTTGTATGTTGATGGCTTGAAACATAATCTCCTAAGCATAAGCCAACTATGTGACAAAGGTTTTAAAGTTTCCTTCAACAACAATTGTTGTTTGATATGTGACAATCAAAGTGGTGAAGTAATCCATGTTGGCAAAAGAAAGGGAAACATTTATGTTTTATCCATTGATCATGCATTCACACATCATACTAGCTATCTAATAAGTAAGATTGATGAAACTTGGTTATGGCATAGAAGAGCTAGTCATATAAACATGCATCATATGAACAAGCTTGTAAGAAAGGGCTTAGTAGTAGGATTGCCTAAGTTTAAGTTTGAGAAGGATAAGATATGTGAAACTTGTCAAAGAGGTAAACAAACTAAAAATTCTTTTCAAAGTAAAAATGTTATTTCTACTTCTAAACCTCTTGAGTTGCTTCATATGGATCTATTTGGTCCTTCTAGAACTATGAGCTTAGGAGGTAATTTCTATGGGCTTGTTGTTGTAGATGATTACTCAAGATATACATGAACTTTATTTTTAAGATCCAAGAATGATGCATTCTCAGCTTTTAGAAAATTAGCCAAGATTATTCAAAATGAAAAAGCAAGTAATATAGTTTCAATTAGAAGTGAGCGTGGAGGAGAATTCCAAAATGAACATTTTGAAAAGTTTTGTGAAGAGTTTAGAATTAACCACAATTTTTCAGCTCCAAGAACACCTCAAAAAATGGTGTTGTGGAGAGGAAAAATAGATCACTTGAGGAAGGTGCAAGAACACTTCTAAATGAAACAAAATTACCTAAGCACTTTTTGGCAGATGCTGTAAGTACGGTTTGTTATACTTTGAATAGGATTCTCATAAGGCCTATTTTGAAGAAAACACTTTATGAACTATACAAAGGTAGGAAACCAAACATATCTCATTTGAGAGCATTTGGCTATAAGTGTTTTGTATTAAATAATGGTAAAGACTCTCTTGGCAAATTTGATTCCAAAGCTGATGAAGCTATCTTTCTTGGCTATTCTT
This sequence comes from Glycine tomentella, assembly GCA_007407185.1. Taxonomy (NCBI): domain Eukaryota; kingdom Viridiplantae; phylum Streptophyta; class Magnoliopsida; order Fabales; family Fabaceae; genus Glycine; species Glycine tomentella. The sequence continues at coordinate 104,316 of PYAF01002587.1, forward strand.
TGCAAAGTAAAGCCTATAGGATCTTTAATAAAAGAACATTGTGTGTTGAGGAATCTGTTCATGTTGTATGTGATGAGACAAACCCTTCCAAGGAGAATTTGGAGTGTGATATTGATGTAGGACATAGTGAAGAATTTATGTAACTCAATGATCTAAATAATAAAGAAAAGGTTGAACCAAATGAGCTGGAACATTCAACTCCTCTACAAAAGCACAAAGAATGGGAACTACTAAAGATCTTTCCCTTGACAACATAATTGGTGAAGTATCCAAGGGAGTTTCTACTAGATCTTTTCTAAAATATCTTTGTTGTGATATGGCTTTTGTTTCTCAAATTGAACCTAAGAGTATTGATGAAGCTTTGCTGGATGAACATTGGTTAATGGCTATGCATGATGAGTTAAACCAATTTAAAAGAAACCAATTTTGGGAATTAGTTCCTAGACCACCTACTCATGTACCTATTGGCACTAAAGGGTTTTTAGAAACAAGTTGGATGAAAGTGGCATCATAATAAGAAACAAAGATAGATTGGTTGCTAAAGGATACAACTAAGAGGAAGGCATTGATTATGATGAGACTTATGCTCCAGTAGCTAGATTAGAAGCCATTAGGTTATTACTTGCATATGCATGTTTGATGAATTTTAAATTGTTTTAAATGGATGTAAAAATTCCATTTTTAAATGGTTACATTGAAGAAGAAATATATGTTGACCAGCCCCCTAGAATTGTTGATCACAAACATCCTAACCATGTTTTCAAGTTAAGAAAAGCTTTGTATGGTTTGAAACAAGCACCAAGATCTTGGTATGAAAGGTTAAGTAAATTTCTACTTGAACAATCTTTCATAAGAGGTCAATTTGATGAAACCTTGTTCATCAAGAAAAGAAGAAATGGTATATTGCTGGTTCAAATCTATGTAGATGACATTATTTTTGGTTCAACTAATCAATCTATGTGCAGAGAATTTTCAGTATAAATGCAGGGTGAATTTGAGATGTCAATGATGGGGGAACTCACATTCTTTCTAGGACTACAAGTCAAACAATTAAAGAATGGAACTTTCCTTAGTCAAGCCAAGTACTGTTAAGAGATGATCAAGAAGTTTGAAATGGACAATTGCAAGGATGCTTCAACACCAATGGCAACTTCTACCTATCTTGACACAGATGACAAGGGCAAAAGTGTTGATGAGTCAAAATATAGAGGAATGATTGGATCCTTGTTATACTTAACTGCTAGTAGACATGATATTATGTTGAGTGTTTGCTTGTGTGCTAGATATCAAGCAAATCCCAAGGAATCTCATCTAACTGCAGTCAAGAGGATCCTCAAATATCTTAAGTCTACACCAAGAGTAGGACTTTGGTATCCAAAAAGTACACCTATCAACTTGATTGGATATTCTGATTCTGACTTTGCAGGGTGCAAATTGGATAGAAAAAGAACAAATGGAACATGTCACATGTTAGTAAGCTCATTGATCTCTTGGCACTGCAAGAAGCAATCATGTGTTGCCTTATCTACTGTTGAAGCTGAATATATTTCTGTCGGAAGCTGTTGTGCACAAAGTCTTTGGTTGAAGCAACAACTTCAAGACTTTGGGGTTGAGATAAAGGAGATTCCATTGTTGTGTGATAACACTAGTGCCATCAACATATCCAAAAATCCTATCATGCACTCAAGGACAAAGCACATTGAAATCACACATCATTTTATCAGAGACCATATCTAAAAGGGTAACATCAAAATGAATTTGTTGAAACCAACTTTCAATTAGCTGATATTTTCACTAAACCTTTGGATAGAGATAGGTTCTACACTCTTAGAAACATGCTAGGGATACTAGATGAATATAGTGTGTTAGCTTGATATGAATATGTTCATTGACATGAAATTGCATCATTGATTGGCCATTAATCTCAAAATCATTCAAACTCAAAAAATGTTGCATAATCACTATTTACACTGATAATCTCACTGTATTAATCGATTAAGTATCGAATTAATCGATTATATGAACTTAAAAAGCTATTCAGAATGATTTTTGTACTTGTGTAATCGATTGCGCCATTGAATTAATCGATTACATAAGCTTAAAATCCTTTTTTTGAAATTCATACTCATTGGAATAATCGATTACAATGAATGGTAATCAATCACATGGTATGCAAATTGCTTGAAAACTCCAATTCTCACTGTAATAATCGATTACACTTCAAAATAATCGACTAAAACTGATTTTGCTTATGAAATAATCGATTACATAAGGAAATAATCGATTATCCATGGAGTTATTGCAGAATCTACAATTTTCATCTTGAAAATTGTACCTACCCAACTGCCCCAAAATTCAAGTTTTGAATCTACTGTGCTTTTATTTTAGTGGGTTAATTCGTATCAACTGTTACACTTTTCAAATTTCAATCTTGGAGCCAAAATCTTCTATAAAAACAGCCTATGTTGAGTGGGATGAAACACAACATTCTCATCTTCTATCTTAAGCCTTGTTGTTCCTTATCTGAGTCTTGAACCTCTGTCTATTTAGCTTTTCCTCTCTTAGCCATTATGTCTGCTCCTAAGAGAACCAAATCATCTAAGAGGAAGGCTGAAACCTCTAACCCAATAGTAAGTAGGTTAGACCACTGGTTTTCAAATGAAACAGAGAAAATGACCTATCTCCAATTCAATGCTACCAAACTGATATGTCCTCCAAAACATCTTGACCTTGGCTGGTTTAATAGGGAAGGCTTTCAATTCCCAGCCATGCTTGAAGCCCAAGGTTTGAAGAAATTTATGAAGATGAATGGTACATTTTACCCTGAATTAGTGAAGGTGTTTCACACCTATTCTAAGTTTTCTATGGAGGGGACAATATTGTCTCAAGTAAATGGGGTAGCCATAGAAATAACCCCTGAAATTTGGTAGGAGGTTGCTGGCCTTTCTTTTGATGGAGAAAGAAAATTTGAGGAAGAAGCTGGAGGGTATAATAGGGTAGAGACCTACATAGGGATGTTACTTGACCCTTATATGAGGCTGAAATTGAGACTTAGTACAGGTCCTATGACTCATGAGGACAGACTCCTTCACTACATCATCACCTACATCCTAACTCCTAGGTCCACAAACCATGCTCAAGCTACTGATGATGATATTTAGATTGTTTATGGTCTGAAAAATGGAATCCAGATGAATTGGATCCTCATAATTCAAGAAATAATGCTTAAGTCTAAGAGATTGATGAACTACCCATTTCCATATGTTGTCTGTAACGACTTCATTTAATTTACGTATATTAACTTATTACGTTATTTCATATTTAACCGATTACGCTTTTAGTTTACGAAGAATTTTTTTTCTACGTATTTCGACTACGTAAATTACTATTCTAAGCATTTTACTATGTTGGAAAAATTCCACATAACATATAGTTCCAAGTAACTTAAACATAGTTAATCATAACAGTCCGTGTACAGTCATCCATAATAAAATACAGACCACCACCAAAACAGTCTAGTACAAATTACATAACTTCAGAGGCAACAACATCAGACTAGGGCAGCAACGATACATCAAGCTACAATACACCAAGCCATGTACAGCATGCAAATCATCCAAGCTTCTTTATTACATCATCTCAGCTTTTCACTGTTACTCTGCTCGCCCAAATGAATTGGGGTCATCACAGGTGTCACCCACAGACACAAATAGGGTAAGTACATGATAAACACAGTTTAGATAAATCAACAGGTTTATAACA
>PYAF01002587.1:108177-151447 GCA_007407185.1 Glycine tomentella
ATTCATGTTGCCTTTAATTATTAAAATTACTATACTAATTCATTTAGAATACTTGTTCTTCCCATAATTAAGAGAAAATTCTATAGATCATGTCTATACTCTTCTTATAATTTTCTGATACCTGAGGTTGTCTAGATTGAGCTCTTTTCAGAATATCTTCCAAAATTCCTAGAAATCATAATTTAGGGTTTTCTGCCACAAACCATGTTGATAATTTGTTTTATAACGGCATTTTATTCAATACTCAGGTTCCCATAATTTTCTAAAGTCATCTTGGTCAGTTTTGACCTAGGGGCATTTTGGTAATTTTACCCTTCATCCTAGGGGTAAAATCATCATTTATAAAGATATTCAGGGAAACTCTGTATTTGTTACCCTAAGGATATTCTGATTATTTTTCAGGCATCCCAGAGTGTTTAGAGAATTTTCTCCTTAAAGTATCTTGTTAAAATGCCTAAGGACAATTTGGTCATTAATAAAATATCCAGGGGTATTTTAGTCTTTTAGTGCCTCAGGGACCTATCTGTCATTTATGAAATTGTCTAAGGACATTTTGGTAATTTCTCCTAGTAAATATCTTACTAAAATATCTAGGGATGCATTGGTCATTTCCAGAATTGTTCAGGACAAAATTGTCATTTTCACCCTAGGGATATAAACGTCATTTCTGAAATTGTTCAGGGGTGTTCTTGTCATTTTGCCCTAAATTTTCTACTGCCTTTTATTAACATTTTACTCTTAGTCATTCTCTGTAATTCCTTAAATTTTGGGGTGTTACACTGTCCTGATTTCCAGATTCATTGATTACTTCAAGGTTGATGTAACTAATGAGGTTATGGATAACACAAATTCCAGCAACAACCTTGTTAAGGAGAAACATTTGACCAAACTTGGAATGGTCAAAACTCCTTTTGGATGGCAGGGCAACAATTACCACCAGCTAAAGGTGAGGAAGAAGAAGCTGAAGCAAAAGAAGGAGAAGAGGTTGAAGGTTCTGCTCAACCTTCCTACATCCCTTTTGAGTCTCTTATGATTCAAAAGATGGATGCACTGTTGTCTCTTCATCATGAGCATAGAGCTGAGACAAATTCATCTTTGGAAGAGATGAAATCCAGATTGGAGAGCATAGAAGCCAAGCTCGTGCTTGAGGACTTTGACAAATTAGTTTAGGGTACTTCTGTTTGTCTCTATTGTTGCTATTTCCTTATGCTCTTGTTTTCTCCTGTTGCTTAGTTTGATGTTTGCTGGTTGGCTAAGTGTTTTAAATTTCTAGTTGATTAATGTACTAGTTGAATTATCATGAATACAAGTGTTTCTGTTTTCTCTTTTTATTCTCCTGTTTTTCCTATAATCAATTTTTGTCTTTGATAAGCCAAATAGGGGGAGAAATATTTTATTTAGGGGGAGTAATGATTGAAATATTATATGGTATAGAGGGAGAAAATGGTATGTAACATGTACTGCATGAATGTTTTTAACTGTGAATGTATTTACCCAAGAAAGGGGGAGCAATATTTTTAAATGAGTGATGCTTATGCTTGATCTTGCAAAAGCTGACTTAGATTTCAGGAATCAGTTATCCCTCTAAAGCAATTAGAAGAATAGACAAATGGACAAATTGATTTGGTATGCTCAAAGCCAAAAAAGGGGAGATTTTGAGTCTAAAGGAAGCTGCAAGGAGATTGAACCAAGGTTGAAGACTTGATGTTGTTTTAGCTTTTTACATGCCCAATCATTTGAAGGCATTTGTAATTTGTCTAAGTGGTTCAAGTTAAATGCCTTGTGATCTTTCATTAGCATGTGCATTCTCATAATCATGCATTCATGGTTTTAAATCTCAAAGAAATCAAATGGTTTTACAAAAGGTTAAGTTCTCATGGCTTAGTTGTTTAAAAAACATGTCTTACTTCTTTAATCGATTACACAAGCAGTTTAATCGATTAAAGACATTCAAACTTTTTTGGAAAAGCCTTGAAGAATAGTTTAATCGATTACATGCTCATTTTAATCGATTACATTGTCTATTTCTGGAAATCATCTCGTTTTGCTTTAATCGATTACTATAAATCGTAATCGATTACATAAGTGTTTTGAACTTTCATGGCTTGCTGCTTTAATCGATTATAATAAGGTTTAATCGATTATTTTGTTCATGAAACTATTTCCAGAAAGCTAATGAACAGTTTAATCGATTATTTAGTCAATTTAATCGATTACACCAGCGGATTAATCGATTACTGACAGTTAATTTTGTTTTATATAAAGCTTGGTGAGTCTTTTTCTTATAAATAGACATTGAGCGATTTACTCAGTACAAGAGTGACTTACCCAAAAGTTTCTAAGCTTTCATAAGTGCCCAAATTGCAGTTTTACTCTGAGTTTAAACATCATCTTTTGTGATCAAAATTTCTAAGTTTTTGGAGAAGATGTTTTAGAAAAAGAAGGTTTTCAAGATTGTGATTCTGAGATATTATTTCTTACAACTTGGAGAGTGTGGTAACATCATTTCATTTCATTCATTCATTCATAAATGAAAGATCTCAAGTTGTGTTTATCTTGAACCTATCTTTTTAGATGTTCTAACAATTTCTATTGTATTGACATATATCATTATGTTTCTTTTCAAGCATGCTAGAGTAGGGCTCTCTAGTGGATGAGATTCTGAGTAGGGTTCTCAGTATCTTGGTGATTTGTATTCTAATAGGGTTTTAGAATCTGTATCTTTTTCTAGTGTTGATAAAGAGGTCACTTGTAAACTGTTTGTAAAAGATTCTCTGATATAGTAATTACTCTAACCTAGAGTTGATTGGAAGCAACTGGATGTAGTCTCCAAGGTTGAGAGGTGAACCAGTATAGATTGTTGTGTTCTTTGTTTTGATTCTGTTCATTTCTCATTGTTTGATTTTGGGTGATTAAGAAATTATCAACAAGATTTATTTTCAGGCATTACTTGAATTCCAACGATGATTTTGGTTGAAAGAAAGATTCTGATTTTAAAAGGTTTTTAAGTGATACGATCCATCTTACAAATTTCACAAATTGTTTTGATTAGCGTTCATTGTATTTTCATCTGCTGTGGTAGCATTTCAATCTCGACATTCTCTAGTGTAAAATATTAGGAACACTTCACACTTAACCAACAGGGGGGTGAATTGGTTAGGCTTGGTAAATTAAAATTTTCCTTAGACAAAATCAGAGTTTCCCTTAGGATCTTTATCACTTTTGAAACCAAGAATCCTTATTCAATCAAATGCTCAGCCCAAGGTATCCAATAGCTCAAAATTAAATTGATAAGCAAAGCAAGACAATCAAGATAGATAGAATATAATCAAGAAAAGGATTAGAATCAAAACACAAAAGATTTATAATGGTTCACTTCAAACACTATGAAGCTACATCCAGTGTTCTTCCACTCAACACTAGAATGGAGTTCCACTATTGCAATTTTCTGTTCTTACAAGTAATTACAAAGTCTCCCTTTATCAACTCTAGATAAAGTACAGAAATCTAAAACACTATTAGATTCTTAGAGACAAACCCACTGACAACACTACTCAGGACAACCCCTAGAGAAGCCCTATCTCTAGTTTACAAGCAAGAAACCCAATTACAATAGCCAATTCAATACAAATTCAGAAAAGAATTACAACCACTGAGCTAAGGAAAGAAATCACCTGATGATCCAATGAATGATATATAAATGAATGAATGTACCAGGTTGAATAATGAAAACAAACTCAGAACATCTCCTTCCTTAACCTTTTTGAAAGAATCTTCTTGCTTCAAGAATCACTTAAAAACACATAAGTGTTTTAGTGAAGACAAGAACTCATAGAACCCAAAAATTCACTAAGAATGTGTTTAGAAAGCTTATGTATACTCAGAATACGAATAGATCAAGTTACAAAACAAGCTGAGCAAGGGTTCTATTTATAACAAACTTTTGTAACTGTCAGTAATCGATTAAACGCACTCAATAATCGATTATTACACTTATGTAATCGATTACATCAACCATGTAATCGATTAAAGTGTTCTACAGAAATCTGGATATGGGCAACGAACAAAATAATCGATTATTCTGTCTTGTAATTGATAAAGACAGGAAGCTTCATAAACTTGAAATACACTGTGTAATCGATTACGGATTCTGGTAATCGATTAAACCATGAAGCTTCATATATCATATTGAACTATGTAATCGATTACTACATTTTGTAATCGATTAATGTAGCAAAACATGTTAAGCACAGACATATGATGTAATCGATTACTAACCTTGGTAATCGATTAAGACAGGAAGCTGATTTTTTCTGTTTAGCCTATGTAATCGATTACGGTCTGTTGGTAATTGATTAAAATGTTCATCAAGGCAGTTTATATGTAAACGTAAGTAAGATAATCGATTAATCCGATACGTAATCGATTACATTGTTCTTGAAAAATTTTCCAGAATGAATTAAGAACAAAATAATCAATTATTACGTTTATGTAATCGATTAAATTAGTAGAAAATATATTTTTTCAAAAACCTTTGATTCAATTCAAAAACTTAATCAATTTATCAAAGCCTTGTGAATTTTATAACTCAAATTAAAAAACTTAATGAATGATGTGAATGCAATGCACTTGGATCACCAGAAATGCTCCTTCCTTTTACATTTAATTACAAATTAATCTTCAAGGCTTCAAGGAATATTGAAAGTTCAAAACTAAGCTTGATTCTTTGTCCATTCTTCAAGTTACTCCTTTGAAACCAACATCTAGCATCGACGCCGAAGGCTTAATGCCACTCTACGGTGCTCCGCCTCTACGTTCTCGGAGAAGCACCACACAAACTCTTGGCTACGACAACCAAAAGCGAGGGGACTGGAACACATTCTACCAGTACCTGAGGAACCACTGTCTGCCACTCTCCTTGGCCCTGTGCAGTGGTGCGCACTTGCTGGAATTCCTCCACTACCTCGACCAGTCCGTTCTTTGGTCTCCCCAACCCACCTGCCTCGTGTCCCTGCCCGCTTCGCCAGGCCTGGGGCAGCCTCGATGCCTTCATTGGCCACCTCAGCACCGCCTACGAGGAGAACGGCGATCGCCGGGAGACCAACCTTTTCGGTGCACTTGTCGTCAGAATTTACCTTTGCGATGTTCATGATTTTCAAGCAAAGGCGAGAGGTGTTAGCTACGAGAAGAAGAGGAAGAGGCTAAAGCATAAGGTCACTCCTAATCCTGCTTAATTAGAGAAGCTTGTTGCTACCAATGTTTCACCACAGGTATCAAATATGAACTGTATATTATTATATGGTGTGTGTGTGTGTGTGTGTGTGTGTTTATTTATTTGGTTTTGTGTTTAAGAGTAGGTACATGAAGGGGGTTTGTGATGAGATTGTGGCAAAATGTTTGACGGGGAGGCCGAAGGCGATGGAGAAGGCTCAGGCAGTGTTTTTGCTATAGATTGAGTTAGAGGCCGTTGATGCGTTTCTGGTATTATTCTTTTGCTTATTTGGTTTCTTTGCTATTTAATGGCTTTCTACTTTTCTTTGTGAGGGAGGGGGTTGCCTAGCTGAATAGTGATTGCTCATGCGTTTTGTTTTAGTAGTGAGGTTTGTACTGTTTATCTCTTTAATTTAAATATATGCTGGCATTGGTTGCGGACATAAAAAAAGTTCTAGCAGTTGTAATTATAATGCCAGTTTTTGGTTTGTTTTTCTAGATATATGGCATGCTGAACTGTATCTTGGTTGTTTGCTGTTAGTTATTTCTTGGCTGATTTGTGCATTCAGGTGTTTTATTGCCTCCATAAGTTCCCATGTTTCTTTTAACATTTATAACCTTTAAACAATTTCTAACTAAAGAGCTTAACTTATAGATATATTTTTTTTTTTCCTTTTTGCAAGTGCTAATTGATTTGTTGGAGAGTGAATAATGGGGGACTTATGTAAGAGGTTGTGAGTCTTGGCCTTTTTGAAGAACATGGTAATGATGGTATTTAAGATTTAGTATCTAGAGTATTTTTTTCTTTTTGTCAAACATGTTTTGTCTTTCCTTGGTTGTACTAATATACTCATTTTTCAAATAATTTGATTATCAGCTCCTTAAGAAATTGACGAATATGAACTTGTTGATCCTGTTGATATATTGACTCCTTTGGAGAAGTCGGGATTTTGGGATGTAGTGGTCAGTTTTCTATCCCATCTCTTAGATTGTATTGGCATGCTTGTTATATATTAAAGCTCTTTGAAGAAAGAATGGTTTAAAATAAAATGGCACAGCTGGATAAAAGAGGCATAATAGGAGAGTAATCATGGAGATATAAGGATATGGATAATAATAATAATAATAATAATAATAATAAAGGTACCTAGTTGACTAGTTATACTTACACCATCCATTCTTGTGTATAAAAAAGATACAAAGGTCATTAACATAGTTGGTTTAAAATATCTATTTACCATTTCATCTTTTGGATTTCGATTTTCATATATATTTTCTTTTCAGCATTTTGGTTTCCCTACTTACTATTATTTTGGCCTAGGAATATTCATCTAATCCCCTAGCTTCATCCATTCATTAAATTTATCTTTGTCCAGTTCATGATATGTGCCTAAGTGCCTTACACCATGGAAAATTGAGTTAGCTAAATTTGAATTTATGCATAATTAATGTCCCAGTGCATGTAATTTCAATGAAGACTGTGTTGATGGAAGGTGTCGTTACTTTCTTGGATTTTGTGGTCATGATTGTAGTAGATATATGCACTCGTTTCCCAGTTTTAACTTTAATAATCCTTTTTGCTTTAACTGCCAAAATATTACCTTCTGTCTAGTGACACAATATAATTTTTACTTTTTCTTTTATTAATTCTTGTTATCTTCACTTTCCAGGTTCCTAACCCAGCAATTGCATTGGCAATGGCACATTCCTTGATTAGCGATGTCGTATCGCTTCAAAACAATTAAACTACGCTAATTCTGTAGCACAAGATTAACCTAGGTCGACTCAGAGACACTATCAATATGGTTCCAACTTCAATTCACTAATAAACAATAGGGGATTTTTGTCAAACAATTTGCATGCGATAAGTAAAAATTGCAAAAAACATATAAACTAATGTAAATTGATAAGAGGTAATGTAAAAAAAATTAAAGAGCATCAATCCAATTCACCAAACCAAGCAATGATAATTATCATAGTTCTCAGATAATGATTCTGTTAGGAAAGTTCATTCAATTTCATTAGAAGCAGTTCAATCGAATTAACTCCTAAATTAATTGAAATTACAAACCTAATTGAAATATCATCCAACTAATCCGTGATTAAAATTCGAAATTAGGAAATGAATCCATAACCTAATACACTTTCAATCCTAAACACATACATAATCATGAAAATTTAATAGAGGATTGAAGAAGAAAGTGAACATTCACACAGAATTTGAAATACCAAACCAGAACTCAAATTCCCCTTTGCTTGGACTGGATCCTTGGATTGATTGATTGTTTAGCCTCCCATGATCATCATCAATGAAAGTCCCATGAAATTGGTGCACAAAAATGGAAGAACAGAAAATGGAAATGAATAACAGTTGAGAGAAAAATAAGCGAAAGGGTTTTGATTCTGAAAACTTAAAAAGGAAAATGTAAAATTTTGTTTTTGCTCAAAATGTAGTGTAATATTCACTCACTAATTTCACTAGCATATAGTGACTAAGTCAGAAGGAAAGAATGGACCATGAATAGGCCCATCTATTCTAATTAATTATGCTATTTACACCAATAAAAATACAACTCGCAGCCCAAAATTCAAGTGCAGTGATTCTGACTTTAAAGCCTAAAATGACCTTCCAAATGGTAGAATTGGCCTTGGCTTATGTCTGACAAACTTGTAGATCTTTTTCTTATCTTTCCAAGGACTACTCAAATGCTCCATTCGGAGTTTTGTAGAGCTCTGTAAGTCCTGTACAAGTGGAGGTTTTTGCAACCTTAAGTTGTGCATTCTTTGCTGAGGTTGAATATGCTCTTTCTTCTTCACCTTAATCCATTCCAGGAGGGACACACTCGTTCTCTGGACAACCATGAAAGGGGAGCAATCCACATAGTGCCTGATTACATTCAGCAACCCTATTTCGAACCAATAATTTGTAGCAAAGGCGAAGCCTACAAAATACTGCCACTCGTTGTCCATGTTAGTCTCACAAAAGCCTCACACACAAGGACATTATACACCTTTTTGCTACTACTTGCTTCTAGTTGGTAACTAGTCGTAAATGGCCTTCCACAAAAAAACTTAAACTTTGCTTCAAATTGATAGAATGTTGTGCTTAAGACATAATAGACAAGTGAACCTAGCTTAATTGTAGAAAGAAACAGTAAATATTGAGTTATTGTGTCCATAGAGACTATGTGTAACATAAAGGAAATCAAAAACTAATTTAAAAGCATTTGCTACAATGAGTTGTCAATTCGTTGTGGCAAATGTCTGAGTTTTCATTCTTGAAAGAAATAGGATTTCGTTGTAGTGAGTTGCCAATTCATCGTGGCAAAAATAAGCTATTTTTTGCCTTTTGAAATGAATTTTTGGAGCGGAACTAAATTCAAATAGAGAAAAATTTTGTTAAGATGAAATCCATAGAATTCTTCATTTATTCTTCATAAGACTTTGACAAATCCTAGGAGAATGTTTTCTGCATGAAAGAATCTCAGAAACAGAGTATTAAATGAAGGTCTTAATTGCACTATTTAGATGCTATGCCAGATGTCTTATGGATGCATCGTCTAAAAATACACAAGTGGAGATGTAGATCATGATCTGATAGCATATCAGACACAACTTTTACTATTTGTATTTATTTGCATCTAATCAAAATATTAGAAGTCTTGATTCGTCTTTAAGATATAAATGTCTTTTGACTTAACAAATTTCATCAACCATGGATTTTTTCTCCTCCTCCGTGCTCCTTTCCCTATTGCTACATTCCTCATACCATGTTTGTTGGCCCTTCCTCAATCTCTATGTTGAGCCAAAAAGGTTGTTCATGGCCACTGAGTCATAATTTATGATTTTCCCTCTAACCCAAGACTATCTTTCTTTGTAACCATCTTGAAAGATGTCAATGGCATAAAACTCCCTGACAAAGGGTTCATTGCTAACACCTAGCTCCATCAACTTTGTCTATCCTCTGTCTTCAAATGTATCTTGAATCAAAGTGAACTCATATTATTTAAGCTCCACCTTCCTCTCAGTATAAACCTCCCTCTTGAGGCTAGCATAATATCTCCCTTCAACATATTTGTTAAAGAACCTGTTAGTATCATTGGTAGGTTCATGTTGAATCTGAGGTTGCTAAACCTTTGGTTTTTTGGAGGAGGTATGGAGGATGAACCCTCTATAGGTTGCTTCTTCTTCTTTTTATTAGATGTCTCATTGTTGGACTTATTCTTTGTTCTTGCCATTTCAATATTATACACAACCAAGAATATACAAAGTATAGCTTGTTAGAGAGGAAATGTCAATGAAAGATCAATCAGAGAGAAGTGAAAATGGCATATTTTGCATTAGGTGGGTCGTTTTGCCTTAGTGAGTGGTCTTGCCATGGCGAAATTGACCCCTAAAGTACATTAAAGCTTCTAGAAGTGCATTCGCCATTGCGAATTAGACCCCTAGAACTAAAATAACCTATGGAAGTCGTTTCGCTTTGGCAAAAGCTAGCCTCAATATAACGAAATGGACCTTGAAATCAAATAGTCTCTAGAATTCATTTCGCCCTGGCGAGATGGAGTCTCGCCATGGCGAAATTGACTCCTAAAAACTTCGTAGCATTTGTGGTTCATTTCACCTAGGCATATAAGCATCGGTCGCAACAACTGCCCTGAACTTAGGATTAGACTTTAGGAACTGATAAGACCTTTGTGGCTAGCCTAGTGTTCGCTACAACAAATGTGGACATTATGTCTAACTAAGAGGTTACAATGTACGACATGGAAAAGTAGAGAGATGATAATGCTGGTACTTTATCCACTCATGTTATTCATAGCAGAACATATGGATCTATCCTAAGGAACTACTATACATTTATCACAATTACTATATACATACAAACACAGAAATTCACCCAAATTTTTATGATTTTGACATGGAAAAAGGAAATTTTTTCCTGGCAAGAGTGTTTTTGATGGTATGATGCAGAAGCAGTCATAATTTTTCAAAACTAACACTAACAAGCACACTATATACAAACAACAACTACCAAAGCTTTCTAAATTAGTGTTGTGCTTCAGACATAATAGGCAAGTGAACCTTGTGTAATTGTAGAAAGAAACAATTAGTATTGAGTTATCGTATCCACAAAGACTATGTACAACATAAAGGGAATTAAAAAAAAAATTGCACACACTCATTGAAACAAGTTATCAGTTTTTCTGAAAAGAAAGTTTCGTTGTAGCGAGACGTCAATTTGCTATTGAAATCACAAAAATCACTCTAGAAGGGAGAGTTGAATAGTGTGTTAGATAAAATATTACCTTTTTCCCAAGTTGTAAGTTTAACAAGGTTTTGCACCTCTCGTCCACTGACAGATACAAGTTTTATTTAGACAGATGGAACTGTCGTCCACTACTAAATAAAATAGATTTTATATGAAGACAAAGTATGAAAACTTGTGTGCAAAATGTGTTAGATAACTGCTTAATGAATACTAAAGGAAACTTAAAGGAGGGGTAGAAACACTTGGTTTATACTGGTTCAGTCAATTTGAGCTATGTCTAGTTCTCCTTTACACAACAGTAAAGGATTCCAGTAATCAACTTGTGATTACAAACAAATATTCTTTCCTGCCACTCTTGACTACACTTAGTATTCCCTAGGCCACTATTGACATACTGTTAGACTCCCCCTGAATCTAAGAACACTCAAGTATTGTTTATCATTAAGCTACTTCTGCCCTTCACAAACAAAAGTTTGATATGAATACAAGATTTAGCAACACTCAAAGAGTGAATAGAACAGATTAAACTAAAATATAAGAATCAATTTGCCTAGAAAAGGATATACAAGATTTAGAAGTGTATCGTCCACTTAGAATTTATACTTTGTTTCCTTCAATTGCTTCTTAGTAAGTTGGTTTTTCATAAGTTGCATGGATCCTCTCCTTATAGACTTTAGAGAAGTATCCATTGAGGATTTTGGGTGTTGATCCCTTGATATGACTTTGTTTACTATGTAATGACCTACTGCCACTATATGAAACTAGGAACTAACTCAAGTGGAAGACTTTATTTTAATTTATTTAAAACTCTTCAATTAATTTGTTTTTTAAAATACTTGTAAACTTTTCACATTTCAAAGGGTCAAAGGTTGAAATGCACAACTCCAAAATATAAAATCAAGAGTAAGCTTAAAGAGTTACTCTTAATCTAAGCCATTCATTTCTTTTTAATCCAAATATCCAAATTAAGTTTACAATGTAACTTTAGTTTAAACACATGACCTTTGTTTTGCACTGTGCTACCTTTCTCTTCCCATTCGTAGTGGATCTTTCATATTCTCGTCTTCACCTCAGGTAACAATCTCCATATCTAGAAGGTCTTCAAGCTTTGCAACGGTGACAACATGTACACTTCATTCATCTTGTAAATATCTCCATATCTGGAAGCTCTTCTCATCTTCTTTCTAGTTCTCTGCCTCATGTGAATAGTCCCCAATTATTTCTTTTCTTGCGAACAAATCAATTATTGTATGATGTTAATGTCACCCATTTCATTACATTGCTATCATCACTCCAATTGAAGACACCACCACCTAGTCCTCTAACAATAGAAAGCCACAACCCAGATTGTTGTCATCCATAGTCAGGCCTATTCATGCTCTGTTCTAATAAACATTATGTAGCCATTGCTATATTAGGTTCTGTTATTTCCTGTTCTAGGTAATATTTTTTTTTCCTAGTTTTGAATATGATTAGTAGTTAACTATTGTTGGATTAGATTTTGTTATTTCCTACTCTTGTTATTTAGAACTGTTAATTGTAACATATCATGTATATTTTTTCATTATCACAACTAATTAATATTGCATTTTACTTATGCAGGACTATATGATGTAGGACTATTTTATTAGTTCATGGAAGATATGCAGTTTTTTTTGTCAGATGGCTATTTTACGTTTTGTTAAAAAATATATATGTTATGGAATGTGTTTAAGTTAGTCATGTTGATTCTATAATTGTGCAGAGGTTGTTTTGTTGTGGTTGTGAATTTTTACTACCCTTTCTACTTTGCAGTAAATTGTGAGCCATCAAGGTCATACACATTTAGTATGAAAGATTTTATCATGTTTGTTTGAAGGCTTACCTTAATGATGTTATCAAGTTTTGTTAAATCTAATACTATGATTGGCTTGTGGTCATATTGAATTGATGGTACTAGATAATTTCACTGCCATAGAATGCAGATTCTGACAACAATGATCTTAACTTCTTGACTTCTGATCTAAACATATGATATTGCTCATTTTGTTGTTAGGAAATGTGTTGGGGGGTAGAATCTAACTTCAAGCTTCAACGTTGTTGCTACACGTGAACTAGAGAAGCTTTATAAATCTATTGAAATATTATTTTGTAAGCACTTTCATGTATGTACTTTCTCATTTAAGTCCTTTTGTATTTTTGGGAATTATTATTTCCATTTGAATGTATGCCAGTTAAGAGGAGTACAAGTTCTTAATCAATCAAAGAAAGAAAGAGATATATAGATCCTCACTTATAACATATATATATATATATGGATATATTCTTTCTTACAAATTGAAATTTCAGATAATTTCCTTTCTTCATTATAATTGAGTAATGTTGTCACATTAATCAAAGATAGAGTCCAACTTTATAATTACCACGTGTTTTTATTGTTGTAATTTGACCATTGATACTTCAACTTGCATAGAATGGACCCATTAATACAAATGGCTGGAAACTATTATACCAAACTGTTACATTGTATTCATTATTCAGAAACAAAAATTAAGGCTTTGCATTAAGCACGGGAATTAGCAAAGCCACATGCCAAGTCGTGCAACATGTGTTGATATTTAATACAACAGTTTGAGTTCTCCAAACTTACAGGAAATAAAATCAGCCATTCTCCAAAAATTCTCACATAAAGACACTAAAAGAAAAAAAAAAAAAGCCTCGCAAACTTTGTCTAGCAAAGCATTATTCAGAACATTAAGCTCTTGCAGAAGTTTCTCGAACACCATGTAGGACTGATTCACTGATTGATATTTTTCACCACGAGCAAATTTCTTGTGAAGAACTTTTACATATTCAGTCTCATCAAGTCCTTTAGCATTTCGGCAGCCTAAGCTTGAGCCAAATTGGAATAATTCAAGGCGCAGATTTTGAGAACAAGAACATTTCATCTTCTACTTGTTGGATTACCTCCCCCAAACCTACAACTAAAAGCAAGCATTCAGTTTAAATTGAAGATATAAATGATAATCCTTTGCCAAATGTAAATAAATAAGATGAACACTAGTTGAACCATTCCTTTTAATTAGGCCTAATTGCTACAACAACTTCCATTGATAATTCTAACAAATCATAACATGTGTAACTTCATTTAATTATAACATGTCTTATATTGACTTGACAAAACTCTTGTACGTTGAACTTTCTTCTTTTCCAACTACTTGAAATTACAACATGCCTTATACTGCAAAATATTTTTTCAATTTCTTTTTAAGCTACTCACAATGATTTTACTAAACATGTATGCCTATTACATCCAAAATTGCAGCAATCTAGATTTGTAGGCAAACAGGAAAGCAAGTGTATTTATTATCATATCATACAAGTAACAATAGCCATGGAAGAACATTCATATTTTATAACACGCTGTTATTGTTATTAGTTAATTTAGATTTGGAATATATCCAATTGCACAAGAGTCAGAATCTGAGTAGTCAAGAGGAATAATATATTCTACTATAACTTCACAAAAAACAATTTAAATAGAACTTGTATGATAAGTATGAATCAGAAACAGATGCAAAGAGATGAAAGGATCTGAGTCCAACAAAGTTGTCTCCTTAAGACAATTTGTTCCCTCCAATTGATGCCAAAGGTTGATGAATAATTGTCTCCCAGGATAGAACGGATCAACGTCTGAAGATTGATGGCACTTCAAATCAACAGCCCAAACGAACAAAGCTAATGCTTGAGGAACCACACAGAAAGAGTAAAGAGTAATGTGATATGAAAATGCACTAGCATCTAAGCGAGAATATCAGAAAAGATTAACTATCAAAACTCTATCAGTTTCCTTCCTATTTTCTGACTGTCTCTGTGTCTATTTATAGACAACAAACAATTCTGTTGAAGAGTTGTCAGTAAACCATCGCGACTCTAGGCGATGAACCATCGCAACCGTTTGTTATTGGAGCGGTTGGGAATAGTTATTATTTTTCTAGCCTTTTTTTTTAAACCGCGTCTTATTCATAACCAATGGAGTTTAAACAAAAACTCCAACAATCCCCCACATGAATAAGAGATTAATTCAACATGACTAAATGCATATGAATATGTATGCAAGTGTGATTCCTCGGCGAGAAACAATTGCATCAAGATAGGTAGGGGTACCTTTGAACCTTCTCTAGTGTAAACCTATCAGGTATACTAGGTCAATCGATGGTCATGATGCCTTGAACCGTTGACCTTTATGGTGTATGCCGAGACAATAGGAGACACACAATTGCTTCCCTAGCCTTGCTCGTCCTCATTGTTGTGTCCATTTTGGCCGTGGACACCTTCCTGTTTCTGCAAGTGTTGTAGAGAATCAGCCTTTTTAAGTTCTCATTGAAGCGGCCCTCACTTCACACTCACATAGGTGATTTCTTGTGATATACCTCCACATACATCATCTAAACACATCAGATTATGAAACCATTAAAAGCCGTTATGCTTACCCTCATATACACTGTATTGTCATAGGAATGAGTATGAGTTTAAAAACTCCACAGTGTTTAACATTCAATCATGACTTAGCTATCTCTTTGAACCTAGTTCGTGGGATCTCCACTCATCAAGGTAGAGTTACTGCGATGATCAACAATTAATAGGCCTTAAACTCATTCCTTTTGACAAATTTTCAACTAGCTCTCTAGGAATCCCTTTAGTTAATGGATCTGCTATGTTCTCTTTAGACCTCACATAGTCTATTGAGATGATTCCATTCGAGAGTAGTTGTCTAACGGTATCATGTCTACGACGTATATGTCTAGATTTGCCGTTATACAAGACATTCTTAGCCCTTCCAATGGCGGCTTGGCTATCACAATGTATGCCTATAGCTGGTACTGGTTTTGACCAACTAGGAACATCCTCAACAAAATTACGAAGCCATTCTACTTCCTCACCAGCTTTATCTAAAGCGATAAATTCAGCTTGCTTACTTGTTAGAGTAAGGAAAGCAGACATTGCGGATCTTCACTTCAATCATAGGAAGCAGAGAGGACTGGATCTGGATACCATAAGGCACATGCAACAACACGAAAAGCGTCAGATAAGGGGATGTGACCTTGGGATCTCAGCAGGAAATGCGAAGGTTGCTTTTTAGGTGACAAAGCATCTCCTCCACTTGAACTCATCCTTCAAAGAAATTGTTAGCAAAATACAAGTATATATAAGAAATTCCTCACCACTCTCTAAGTGTTTACTCTCACTCTCGTGTTTGCACACTTTCAAGGCTTTTTCTATAATATTCTCTCTTGCCTTTTTCCACTTTCATTCTCTCTTTAGTTCTTAGGCAAAAACTTAAAATCAAATCAAGCCTCTTTGCTATAGTGAAATATGAAATGATTCTAGACAAGACTTAAGAGTCCAAAGAATAGAAAACTTCTAAGACAAAACTTTTGGAAATTTAAAGAGACAAGCAACAAAGCACAATTTAGAAAGGACTACTCAAATTAGAATTTATGAGACAACTCAAGAAATGCTACAGCTGTAATAAACTTCACAATAAAAATATGCCAGTGAATTCAATTGCTAAAAGACATTTTCATCAATTTTGAATGTCATACACTTTCACTTGATTTTGTTGTTCAAAGCAATTTTGAAAACTTGTAATTTTGTAGCTTGTTTCTAATTTTCTGTTTTCCAGCTACTCTTCACTATTTCTTTTGCTTTCTAATAACACTTGATGCAATTTTTTTTTCTTTTTGTTTCTAACACTTGCTCCAGATCAAGCACGAAATTCAAATCAAAACAAAGTATTACACAACACAACAATACTAACACAAATTGACAAGAATCAAAGCTAGAAATTAGGGAAACTATGAAGAACACATGAAGAACATGAGAAATATGACGAGCATGAATTCACAAGGAAACTTGAAGAAAACCTAGGGTTTTTGTAACACAACACTTAACAAAACTACAGCGCTAGGAATCACAAGAAAACATCAAGAAAAAGGAATTACTAAGGATTTTTGTTTTTGACTCTAATGCAAAATTTTACCTTTGAAGAATCCCAAAACTAAAATTGAAGAAGAATTCCACAAGATTTAAGCTCTAGATACCAAATGATGGACTCCTGAACTGAAACAAGTCCTGTTTGCCCCGATCTTCCTTGCAATGAAATCAATTCTTCAATTGAAAGAAAAACAGAGTATGAATGCTTTGTTTTATGACAACTTTTTAGGTTTTTGTAATGTAAGAATTGGAACAATGGAAGAAGAATAGAAGTGGATTTGGATTAACACCATGGAATAGAAATTCCAATAAGTCTTGCAAGAATCACCACAATAGCTCAGAAGCTATTTATAAGAAACAAGAAGTTCTTCACTAAGAACAAGGGAGAATAACTCTCAACCTCTCACACACAAAGTGCAATCTAATGTCATTCAATCAAAAGTTCCCACAATCCATTGTGATGTGGTTTATATAGACCACGAATCTACAAGCTAAATGAAATGTAAATGCGTCCTAAATGAAACCCAAACGTAGCTTCCAAGACAAGCTTCCAAAAACAACTTTTAAATCTAAAAATAGCGCTTCTGCAAAAAGAACGACTTTAATCGATTATTTCGTAATGGTAATCGATTATTTTGAATCAAATAATCGATTACTAGATCTTGGTAATCGATTATTTGTTCATATCAGGCCTGGAAGCTGATTCACGAACAAAGTAATCGATTATTTCACCAAATAATCGATTATCACAGGGACTCCCACTTCCATATAATCGATTACCAAACGTAATCGATTATCACAAGAACTTCCACTTCCATGTAATTGATTACAAGAAGGAATAATCGATTACACCAGAGCTATTTACAAATCTGATATTTATACAAGTGTATTTAATCGATTACAGGCTACTCGTAATTGATTACAATAGATAAGCTCAACATTTTGTAGCCTTCTTCATGGTTCTCCAATATATATAAGCTGGATTGTATATGATCTTGGAGTGTTTGAGCCCTAGCCCTTGTCATTGGCCCTTTAATCACCAAAGGAAGCACCTCCATGTGTAATTCCAAGTCTTCCTTCACTTGCCTTGGTTTTAGGATTGTATCAACTTGACTCATCACATTCTTAGAGTCTTCCATCTTGAAGTCCAGAAATTTTCCAACAATGAATTTCTTCAAGCCAACATCTTCTGTTTTGTATTTCTTGTCTAGACTATCCCACAATTCCTTACTGGTTTTTAAAGTTCTATACACATTATACAAGGAATTGTTTAGACCATTGAGGATGTAGTTTCTGCATAGGAAATCAGAGTGCTTCCATGCATTAACTGCAACAACCTTCTCTTTATGATGTTCGTCTCCTTGTTTCAACTTCAGAGCATCTTCCTTGAGAAAACGTTCCAAACATAGGGTTGTCAAATAGAACAACATTTTCTGTTGCCAACATTTGAAATCAACCCCATTGAATTTTTCAGGCTTTCAGCAAGAGTTGAAATAAAGGGAGCCTTGTTGTTGTTGACCAAGTTTGCACTTGTCGAAGTCATTTATGTTACACAAACAGAAACAATGACTAATCACACAGATTAATCGTTCAAAAGTACAGAGAGTAGACAACAGTATATAGTACAAAAAGATAGAATATATTAAACCCAGATTAAAACAAATTGTCTTAAGATTGTTAGATCTATTAGTTAATTTAGAATTGGAATATATCCAATTGCACAAGGGTCAGAATCTGAGTAGTCAAGAGGAATAATATATTCTACTATAACTTCACAAAAAACAATTTAAACAGAACCTATATGATAAGTATGAATCAGAAACAAATGCAAAGAGATGAAAGGATCCAAGCCCAACAATGTTGTCTCCTTAAGACAATTTGTTCCCTCCAATTGATGCCAAAGGTTGATGAACAATTGTCTCCCAAGATATAATGGATCAACATCTGAAGATTGATGAAACTTCAAATCAACAACCCAAACGAACAAAGCTAATGCTTGAGGAACCACACAGAACGAGTGAAGAGTTATGAGATATGAAAATGCACTAGCATCTAAGCGAGAATATCAGAAAAGATTAGCTATCAAAACTCTATCAGTTTCCTTCCTATTTTCTGACTGTCTCTGTGTCTATTTATAGACAACAAACAACACTGTTGAAAAGTTGTCGATAAACCATCGCGATTCTTGGCGATGAACCATCGCAACTGTTTGTTATCGGAGCAGTTGGGAGTAGTTATTATTTTTCTAACCTTTCCCAGAAGCGGTTGGGAGTAGTTATTATTTTTCTAATTTTTTTTTAATCGTCTCTTATTCATAACCCATGGAGTTTAAACAAAAACTCCAACACAAACATCATGTGCAATTGAACAAAACTATTATTACTTACAATTCTTACAAAGTACGAAACACAAAAAAACTATCACTCCAATCAAAATCTCAAATATGTTAAGACATCATTTTTTTAGAAAGAAAACCATTCACGAATAAAATTTTGAAAGAACTCACATAGTCGAAATATTGCTTTGGCTGCTTCCTAGAACTACCAACATTGTCTGACCGTCACGCTTTATGTATCCCATCTATTCACACAACACATAATGCAAATAATTTGCTCAGGTGGTGCTCTCTATGTCCCTCTCAGACTACACGACAGTGGTGGCACAATAGACTAGGCGGTGGAATCTCAGGCTGACATATGGCAATGCAGCAGACATGACGATGAGGTCAATGAAGGGAGATACTGGTCTGGTCATGAAGGAGAAATAGTGAAACAGGAAGATTTGGTAGGGTTGAGAAGAACTCACGTGAGGGGAGTTAGTAGCTTAATCTAAGTCGTTGGTGGAAAATAAAATATAAGGTCCAGATCAAGAGTAATTCTTTAGACTTACTCTTGGAGTAAGTGAATCTTCTCCCTACATATATACAACATCATAGTAACTCAAACCTCCTAACCTACATATAAGCCTAAACAACTTTGTAAAGATAAACTACCTAAACTCTAAGTCAATCAACCCTATACATAACCCTAAAGATGGAACATAAATAGATAACATGTCTTCATGTTCTGGTACATATATCCAAGAAGTCTCCAAAGAATACGAAACCACCTCCTGACCATCTGCTCCCCGCGTACATCAGATACTAGATCATCACAGGCATGAATCGCACATTGATAGAGGTGCAACCAACCCATCTAATGATCCTTTACATTGGATTGGAGGTTCTATGACAAGGTTCAAGACTAAGAGGATGAAGCAAGCATTGCAAGGTCTGATTCTAAAGATCAAAGAGAAAGAAGACCAATATGAATTAAGGGTGATATTGCTTTGTCGAGACGCATCAAAAACAATTTTACTAAGCTAATTCTGTAGCATAGAGCTAACCTAGGTTGACTCAGAGACACGATCAATATGGTTCTAGCTTCAAATCATTGGTAATAATAAGGGGGGATTTTTGTCGAACAGTTGGTATGCGCAAAGTAAAACATGCAAGAACACAAACTAAAATTAAAGAACAATGCAGAAATTAATAAGATTATCAAGGAGTAGAGTAAAACGGATTAGAAAGCATCAATCCAATTCACCAACCCAAGCTATTCGAATCATCATCATTCCCATAAATTGATTCTATCATGAACATTTATTCAATCTCAATAGAAGCAGTTCAATCGATCCTACTCCTAAATTGATTAAAACCACAACCCTAACTGAAATATCATTCAATTAATTTTGTGATTATCATTTGAAATTAAGACATGAATCCATAATCCTAATTCACTTTCAATCCTAAATGCATTCATAATCATGAAAACATAACAGAAATTGAAGAAGAAGGTGAACATTCAAGTAGAATTCGAAATACCGAACCGGAACTCCAATTCTTCTCTTGCTTGAGTTTGATCCTTGGATTGATTAATGATTTAGCCTTCCACGATGATCACCAAGGAAAGCCCCATGAAATGAGTGCAGTAAAATAGAAGGATAGCAAGATGAAAACGAAGAAGATGAAGAACAATGAAGAACAAATGGGAGAAAATAAAGAACAAGAGTTTGATCCTAAAAACTAAAAGAAAGAAAAATAAAAGTTGTTTTTATTGAATTGTAAAGTGCTCTCCAAGTCACTAATATATTAGTGACTAAGTTCTGAAAATAGAATGGGTCATAAACAAACCCAACAATCTAATTATTTACTATTTACAACCATGAAAATCAAATTCGCAGTCCAAAATTACAAATGCAGAGGTGCTAACTTCGAAGCTCAAAATGACCCTCAAAATGACAGAATTGGCCTCGGACTATTTCTAGCAAACTTGTAGATCTTTCCGTTGTCTTTCCAGGGACTCCTAGAAAGCTCCATTCGAAGATCGGTAGCACTCTATAGGCCCTGCACAAGTCAGATACATTAAGTGAGCAAAAATCCGAAAATACGCTACAATTAGCAATTAAGCATACTTACTTGTCTAGGCCAAAAACTGAATTAGAATGGGAAAATAAAGGTCCAAAAGAGGTCAAATAAGCTAAGAAGGATAGAAAAATATTTAACTAAAAGCACTCTATCAAAATACTCCACACTTAAACATTTGCACTCCTGGGCAAAACTAAAAGAAAGACTAAGAGAAAAATTCAAACTAAAGTAGACCAAAAATTTAAAGAAAGGGTATGAACAAGGCACACATATTTTTCAATGGATCACAACAATGCTCAAAAGTGAGAGATGGAAAGATGGAAGAATAATATTGAGGTAACAAACAATCCATGAAAACATGATCACAAAGTGCAAAGTGAAAAAGTAGTTAAGTTTAGGATTAAGAATGCACCATGGTGATAGAATTCTCTCAACGGGTGGCACTCAACCTGACATGATGTGTATGGCTTGTATTTAAACTCAAACACCACATGCAACTAGCACATCCAAGCATTGACAAGACTCTAATTCATTCAACTTGAAATACACATGCATCAAAAGATTAAAAGGACTTTATTAGCTTGTAATGAATGGCTTAGGAAAAGGTGGATAAGAAAAGGATAGTTAGGCTAAAACTTAAGAGAAATGAGGGACAACGGGGAGCAAGCTAACAAGATAAAAGAAGGGTAGAAGCAATAAGATGAAATTTAAAATAATTTACAAGGATGAAAATGAACTATAACAACTTTTATTGCATATATATATATTTTTTTTTCTTTGCTTGAACTTCTTTTTCTTTGTTTATACCCAATTTTTTTTCTTCCTTTTTTTTTTGAACTTTTGCTATTCGAACTCTTTCTTTCCTCTTTTTCTTTTCTTCTCTTTCAAAACAAAACAAAATTCAAAAACCCCACACTTGTTTGAAACCCACTCCCAAAACAATTCCAAAGCCCCTTTTCTCCCTAAAGCTAGGGTAACATGGTTTTTCATCATTTTTTTAGTTTTTTTTAATGAGCTAAACAAGAAAGAAAAGGCTAGAGGCTCAAAGAGGGTGACAATGGATATCAACACAAGGATAGGTTTATTTGGCTAGTAGCTAAAAGAAGGAAGGCCTAAATCATCTCAATCAAAGCATGTGCAACAAGGAATGTCAAAAGAGGCAAGGCAAAACATAGAGTAATCTAGCACAAGGGTGAAATCACACTTGAAAGAACATATCCACAAAGGCTAAAAAACTCACAAGGCATAATTCTACCACACATGGTTCATCTTAAACTCTATTTCTCAAGCATACTTATCACTTCAACAATTGCAACAATGATTCACATCAAGTATGAAACCTCTCAATCCAACCAACTTTTTAACATTTCTCACAATTTATACAAGTTGGAAATTCTATGAAAAACATGAAAAAGTGTCTAAATTCAATAAAAACAGCAACAAACAGAAACAACAGAAATAAACAACAAAAACATACAGACTCAACAACTAAAACAGATAAATAGAATACAGACAGACAAACAGAAAATAACAGACAATGACAAACAGACAGGAAAACAACAAAAGAAACAGATTTTTAAGATCCTTCACCCCCCACTTGAAATGCACATTGTCCTCAATGTAAGCATGCAAGAAATGCAACAAAGAGACAACAAATAAAAGAAGGGAAAAGGAAACTCCCAAAGTGTCGTTCAAGGCATATCCCAAACATAATTTTCTTGATGCATGCAGATGGGAGGATCAATTCCAAGAAGATCAGCAAGTGTCCATCCAGTGGCCTTTTTGTGGCCTCTCAAAACATGCATCAAATTCTCTTCATGCTCCATTGACAGACTATTAGATATGATGACTGGAAGCTTCTGAGCATCATCTAAATATGCATACTTGAGGTGCTCAGGTAGTGACTTCGGCTCCAAGGAAGGTGGTTGAATAGTGGAAGGTAAGGAAAGAGTAGAGGCTGAGGAAAATGGGATAGTATGCTCAGAACCTGTATTTGTACCTGCAACACAATCAGAGTGAAGTGCAGAGGAAATCTCCGCACAAATACTACACATAACAACAACAGACTCATCACAAACACAATTACAAGAAACAAGATCAAAGTTAGAAAATTCAGAAGAAAAATCAGAAAGTAAATCAGAAATATCTACACTATCTACTGCAACATCAATGATATCAAGAAGAAAAACAGAATGCTCCTCTACAGGATCTGATTTAGCACCAACAACTGTGGAATTTGGAAGTTCCTTGCCACTCCTCAAGGTAATGACATTCACATTCTCTGGATTAATCACTGGTTGTGCAAGAATGTTGCTAGAACCTTGCTGCTGCATCTGGTTGACAGTTGTAGCTAACTGTCCAATCTGAGTCTGGAGGTCTTGGATGTTAGCACTGACATTCTGTTGAAACTGAAGGTTGGTGGTAGCAATCTGCTTCATCAAGTCCTCTAAAGAAGGTCCAGAAGTGGCTTGCACAGGTTGTGCAGGTGTAGGTGCAGCTTGCTGGAACTGTGGCTGTTGTCTGAATGGGGAAGGTTGGTTAGTGGGAATTTATTTTCATTTAGTGGCATGCAATTATCATTGCATTTGGTAAATGCATATTAATGGAAATTTATTATAGCATTTCAATGTTAGCCTATAAATAGGAAACTCTTGTACTCTCCAAAAGCAGAATTTGAAGATTAATGAAATTTGAGAATTTCTCTAATTTGTGAGAGCTTTTCCTTTGTTCTTGGTTAAGAACTTGATAGTGTTGGTTCTACCGGCAGGTCACGGTTAGTGTCAAGTTATTTTATGTTACACATGTTTTCAAGACGATCCTAAGTGTTCTCTTATCATTTGGTATCAGAGCTTCGACTCTTGAAATCAGGTGTTATCTATCCTTTGTGTTTTCTTTCTTGTGTGTTTCCTCCTTTGTTTGTTCTTTCCCTTTTTTTTTAACTCTATATTATTGTTTCATCTTCTTTTGTTTTATTTCTTTGAGTTTATCTTTCTTTTCTGAATTCTATCTAGTATCAATATCTTTTTGTCTTTTCTATTTATATATATTATAAAAATAATGCAAAAAAAAAAAGAAAGGAGTGAAAAAAACAAAAACAAAAATTGTGAGAAAAAAAAGAAAGTAGAAAAAAAAGGGAAAAAATTAGGCAGGGGAAAAAAAAGAAAGTAGATAGTGGAATGTTAACTTCCACCCTCCTGAAAGTCTCAAGTAGATCAGAATCAAGGTCCACTACTTTCTTTGCAGGAATGGCTCTAGAAGGAAAAGGTAAGGGAATGTGTTTTGATGCAGAATTTGTCTTGGCACCATCATCAACTTTTTTACCAGTACCAACATCACTCTTAGCACCAACATCTGGAAGTTCCGTGCCACTCCTCAAGGTAATAGCACTCACATTTTTAGAATTAACAACTGGTTGTGCTGGAAGGTTACTAGAACCTTGTTGCTGCATCTGGTTGACAGTTGTAGCTAACTGTCTAATCTGAGTCTGCAGGTCCTAGATGGTGGCACTAACATTTTGCTGATACTGAAGGTTGTTGGTGGCCATTTGCTTCATTAAATCCTCCAAAGAAGGTCCAGAACTAGCCTGCATAGGTTGTGTAGGTGCAGGTACAGGTGCAGGTTGCTGGAACTGTGGCTGTTGTATAAAAGGAGGAGGTTGGTATTTAGTGGTGGCAGGCTGGTAGGGTTGCTGTGGAGGTCTAAAGGGCTATTGTTGTTGTGGACCAGGACCATACCTCAAATTCTGATGATCTCTCCAACCAGGATTATAAGTGTTGGAGTAAGGATTATACTGTTGTTGAGGTCTAAATGACTGGCCAGGTTGCATGGCAGAAACATCAACAGGTTGTTCTGTCTCTTGGAGAGTGGGGCATGCATCTGTGGGATGATCAGGGGCACAACAGATACCACAGAGCCTTGGTTGATTGGCTACCATCACACTCTGTTGTTGCCCAATAGCAAGCTACCTCACAAGGGATGTCAACTCAGTCAATTTGTTCTCCAATCTTTGGTTATCAGCAACCATAGAGACAGAAGCTTCATTTGCAGCCATCACCTTAGTTGTTGTAACTCTAGCACCAAATTGTTGATAGTTGGCTGCCATGTTAGAAATCAACTGCCTTGCAGTAAGAGGGGTCTTGTCCATCAGAGCACCTCCACTAGCTGCATCTATCATACTCCTAACCATCAACATCAATCCTTCATAAAAATATTGAATCAGTAATTGCTCACTGATTTGATGGCGAGGGCAGGTAGCACACAGCTTGTTAAGTCTTTCCCAATACTCATACAAAGACTCTCCAGGGAACTGCCTTATGCCACAAAATTTCCTTTCGGATGGATGTTGCTCTAGAGGCAGGGAAAAATTTCTCCAAAAATCTTCTCTTCATGTCAGTCCAAGTGGTGATAGGATCTGGTTGAAGGTACAACCAATCCTTAGCAACACCATCCAGAGAGAAAGGGAATGCCTTCATCTTAACATAATCCTCATGAACATCATGAGGTCGCATGGTGGAACACACCACATGAAACTCCTTAAGGTGTTTATGTGGATCTTCACCAGCAAGTCCATGAAACTTAGGAAGCAAATGGATTAGTCCAGATTTCAATTCATAATTGACCTCAGTCTCAGGGTATTGAATACACCAGGGTTGGTAAACAACATCAGGTGTAGCTAACTCCTTAAGAGTTAGGTTGTTATCAGCCATGATATCAAGATGTGTAGAAGTAGAAGGAGTAGAAACAAATTCAGAATCAAAGTCAGAAGATACTACACTACTGTCTAAAACTACACTATCAAAGTCATCTAACCTAGGGTTATGTTTGTTTAATCTGTGAAATGTCCTATCAATCTCAGGATCAAATGAATGTAATTCACTTGATGTAGACCTAGTCATACACAGTTCAGCTCATGAGGAACAATAAACACAGACATCACAGAATTATCAAACAACTATACTACCAGGACACTACCAACTATATATGCTGAAATGAAATAGAAATTAGAAAACTGCCTTAGAAATTTTTGAAAAAATCTAGAAAAATAACATTGAATGTCTCAAAAGCATGATTGATTTTTGTGATTTTTTTGGCGATTTTTAAAAATAATGAAATTTGAAAATTGCCTAAAAAATGGTCTAAACGATGGAATTTGGCGATTTGGACCCTTGATGAACGTGTTACTTCATAACAGGTTTAACTTGATGTATGAATTTTTTACACCTTCTGGTAACATTTCAGCCAATTCCGAGATAGTATGCTGTGAAATTACCAGAATGTCCCTACGTCAATTATAAAAACTGGTCCAAAACTCCTACTTAGAGTTCGAATTTGCCAATTTGAACCCATAGCCAACCCTTAAAGGGGTTGCTTTTGTTTAAAATGGGGGATAAACCTTGGGGAACAAATTGCAAATCAAACTGCACAAGTTGCAAAAATTTTGGGACAGCAAAATGACACTACAAAAACAATTACACTACACTGCTTTCTCCTTACTACTACTCTGTTTTTTTCTCTGTTTTTTGCTCTGTTTTTTTACTGTTTTCTCTGTTTTTTGGTAGCACACATCAACTACATCAACTCTACTTCATAATGCACAGCAACAATGCAAATATGTGACAAAGTGCAATTATGCAACAGAATATCAATATGTAGTGAATGTATGCAAATGATTTTATATATATATATATATATATATATATATATATATAACTACTACTATGAACTATTTACAGCAAATTAAAGCTATCACACAATGAACCGTGTCCCCGACAACGGTGCCAGTTTTGATAACACGTTGTCGACACGCACCAAAACAATTTTACTAAGCTAATTCTGTAGCACAAAGATAACCTAGGTCGACTCAGAGACACAATCAATATGGTTCTAGCTTCAATTTATGAATAACAGTGAGGGGGGAATTTTATCAAACAGTTTGTGTGCGTAAGTAAAACTTGCAAAAACGTAAACTAAAATTAAAGAGTAACACAGAAACTAACAGAATTCAAAAGAAGTGATGTAAAACAGAATTAAAAACATCAATCCAATTCACCTCACCAAGCAATTCGAATCATCATTGTTCTCAGAAATTAATCCTATCATGAACATTCATTCAATCTCATTAGAATTTGTTCAATCGAATTAACCCCTAATTTAATTGAAACCACAACCCTAATTGAAATATCATCCAATTATTCTATGATTAATATTCGAAATTAGGCATGAATCCATAACCTAATCCGCTTTCAATCCTAAATGCATTCATAATCATGAAAACAGAATAGCAATTGAAGAAGAAGATGAACAGTCAAGTAGAATTCGAAATACTAAACCAGAACTCAAATTCTCCTTGTGCTTGGGTTGGATCCTTGAATTGATTGAGGATTTAGCCTTCCATGATCATCATCAGTGAAAGCCCCATGGATTGAGTGCACGAAAATGGAAGAACAGAAAAATGAAAATGAAGAACAAGGAAGAACAGTAGAGAGAAAATGAGAGCAAGGGTTTTGATCTAAAAAACTAAAGGAAAGAAAAATAAAACTTGTTTATTGAAAATGTAAAGAGTGGTGCCCAAGTTTCACTAAAGTCACTAATATGTAGTGACTGAGTTCTGAAAATGAAATGGGCCATAAACAAACCCAACAATCTAATTATTTGCTATTTACAACCATGAAAGTCAAATTCGCAGCCCAAAATTACAAGTGCAGGGGCGTTAACTTCAAAGCTAAAAATGACCCTCTAAATGATAGAATTGGCCTCAGGCTATTTGTAGCAAACTTGTAGATCTTTTTGTTATCTTTCCACGGACTCCTAGAATGCTCCATTAAGAGATCGGTAGCACCCTATAGGTCTTGCACAAGTCAGATACGTCAAGTGAGCCAAAAATCCGAAAATACGCAACAATTAGCAATTAAGCCCACTTACTTGCCTAGGCCAAAAACTGAATTAGAATAGGAAAATAAAGGTCAAAGAGAGGTCAAATAAGCTAAGAAGGATAGAAAAATACTCAACTAAAAGCACTCTATCAGGACTGAAGAAGTGGATCAAGCTTAATTGGATCATGATCATTCAAGAGGTTATGCAGAAATCCAAAAGGCTAGTAAGCTATCCTTTTCCTTATGCTGTTTTGGTATCTAGATTCATTGAATATTTTCAAGTTGATGTATCAAATGAAGTCATGGATGATACCAATGCAAGCAACGGTCAAATTAAGGAAAAACATCTTAGGAAGCTTGGTATGGTTAAAACACCCTATGGCTGGCAAATGGCTGGACAGCCCGTGCCATTAAATGAGGAAGAAGGAGAAGAAGTAGGCAATGAGGAAGAAGGAAATCAATTAGGGGAAGCTAAAGAAGCTCAAGAAGAACCCACACCGTCTGAACCGCATTATTCACCATTTGAATCTCTAATAATTTAGAAAATGGATGCTTTTTTTTTCACTCCATCATGAACAAAAGGATGAAGTGAATACTTCCCTTGAAGAACTCAAGACAAGGATGAAAAACATAGAGGACAAGATCTTTAGGGATGAATCTAGGATGGATTGAGTCTTGTCTTAGTCTGTTTTAAGTTTGTTTCAGTTTGTTTTGATTTGTTCTACTCTGTTTTGCTTCCTTTATTATGTTTTGTTATGTTTTGATTATGTTAATTTCAATTTCAGTTCTATTTGCATTTCCCTTGACATATTAATGAAAGCATTTCCTTTTTCAATTCTTGTCTATCTCTGTCTTTTTTTATTTGATATGCCAAATAGGGGGAGTATATATAAATGAATGAATTGATTGAAAGGAATATGATATGTAATGATAAAAGAAAAGTAATCTTTAAGTCAGGGGGAGTAGAAGTAAATAAAAGGATGAATTGTTTGTTTTGAATGAATAATGAATTGATTATATGAATCATGAGATTTTGTAACATCAAGCTTAGATTTAGCACTTGATCTGTGCAAGAGCTGAGAAAACTTTTCAGGTTAACAATTTCTTCCTAAGTATCATGTTTCATCAATTGAGTATTTGGCATGCTCAAATCAAAAAGGGGTAGATTGTTAGAAATGAAGAAGATCATGAAGAATCAAGTTTAGGATGATCACAAGTTTTGATTTTACATGCCCACTCAAATTGATGGCATATGTATTTTGTTCAAAGCTTGGTTCAAGAAATTATAACCTCTTATTCCTCACTTAGGTTGATTAAGTCATGCATTCATTCATTCATTAATTCATGATTAAGTCATATGAAATCATTAATCAATTGGTATGACATTAAGGCATTAAGGTTTTCATAAAAAGTATTTTTCACTGTTTTAATCGATTACCAATATGATATAATCGATTAAATGCATGTAAACAAAATTGCATATTTCATATGAACACTTTAATCGATTACCAATAATTCGTAATCGATTAAATTAGTCTGACTCTATTTAAGTCGTTCTGTGATAATCGATTACTTCACAGAATAATTGATTATCTGAGCACCTGCATAATTCTCAGAAGCATTTTTTTTTGTTTAATCGATTACCATATTGTTGTAATCGATTAAATATGCATTGATGAGTTTTTCACACTTCCTGTGATAATCGATTATTTGAGACATTAATCGATTACATTAGTGTATCAGAAAATCCTGACCTCCTGGAATAATCGATTACAAGAAGGGTTAATCGATTATTTGTTCTTGAGATTTTTTCCAGATTTCTGATGAACACTTTAATCAATTATTTTATAATTTTAATTGATTACTTGAGTAAAAATAATCGATTACACTTACGGAATAATCGATTACAGGTAGTTAATTTTGTTTCTTATAAATAGAAGGAGCTTATTCTGTTTAGAGAGTTCCTTGGGTTTTCGAACAAGCCTTGCAAAAATCACTTTCTGAGAGTTCTAAAGTCACAAAGGCATATTAGAAATAGAAATTCAAAATAGATTCAAGGATCATGGAGATTTTCATTTGTTGAGTCATCTACTCCATGTGAAGCTTGTGTTCAAGTAATTGGTCAAAAGATTTCGTCAAGAAAGATCATGGCATTCATTATCAGTCTGGTTTGATCATTTAATTTCGTTTATTGCCCTGAGGAAATTGAGGTGATATCTTTCTTGAATCAATTTCATTGTTGTTTTGATTAAAATTGTTTGTTTTGTTGTTGATTGTTCATATAACAAATAGTGATCTTTAAAGCTTTGCTAGATAGGTTTCTAGTCGTTAGAACAGAGAGGGGATCTCTGGTTCTTAGATCTTTTGAAAAGTCTATAGGTTTAGATTTTGAATTTTACCTAGGGAGGGTAAGAGAGATCTTTGTAAGCTTGTAAAGATATTATATTTGTTATAGTGGAAACTCTAATCAAAATTGATTAGAAGTAAACTGGATGTAGCCTCCGGGGTTGAGAAGTGAACCAGTATAAATATTGTGTATGATTGTATAGTTCTGTTTATATTCATATTGTTCTTCAAGTATTATGTTTGTTCATATCACAAGTATGGTTTTGCTCAAGAGTGGTTTGATTGAGACAAAGGTTGATTTTAAAAGTCTGATTTCTTAATTGGTTTAAGATACGATCCTTCTTTCAAAGACTTTCGCTATGTTTGAAATTTGTTTTAAATTTTAAAAACTCTAAGGTAAAACCAATTCACCCCCCATCTTGGTTATTTGCATAAGTGTTCATTATATTTTCAATTTTATAGTCAATGGACTTAACTGAATTTACACTAAAATAAATAACAAAGGCGAATGAGAGTGATTTTTTAAACCCCTCATTGAAGATTTTTTATTCTGTAAAATAAATAACAAACCAAATTGTTAGTACATTAAAATTTGGAATGAGAGCTTAGTACTGTAAAATGTCATTCGACACGAAATTATGTCAAATACCATGACACTAAAATAAATAACAAGTCGTGGTTTTATATAATATTAAAACAAACATCATACTTTATAGCCTGCAACATCTTAGTGATCACACCAATGAAAGTAACATATATAGATAATATTGTTGCTGCAGTTGCTTCACAAGGTTCAATCATCATAAACCAAATCATGTGGTTCTTTTGAACTTAAAAATATCCTCAATATATATACCTGCATCAACAATAAGCAGAACAAAAGAAAGAAATATAGTCATAATTGGAATCTTCATCATCCTACTAAATAGTATATAAAATTTATGCAATTTAAAATGAATAGAGAAATTTCTTCCCGCACTCTATATTTTGCTAACTACATCTCCTTGCATTCATATATCTCAAGATTAACTGCCAGTGGAACCTCCCTCTGAAAGCTTCCATCACGACAGTATATAATTTTCATTATCAATAAAGTGAAATTTTTAAAAAGTTTAAAATATATGATTTTCACATTTTTACATTTATATTTATATTATTATAGAATTTGGTGAGATACCTTTTGAGTGTGTGAGATAGATCAAAGTGTAAGCAATCTAGCTCTTGTAAAGTTCGTGTAATTTCTCAATAAAAGTCCATGAAGTATCTTCAAGAGTGGATGTAGAAAGGAGAACAAGTGAAAGAATTCCAATAAATCAAAACCAAAGACTAAGAAGTCTTGTTACTTCTGCCAAAAGGAAGGCCATTTTCGAATAGGTTGTCCAAAGAGGAAGAAAAAAAATAATGGCAAGGGCAATGAAGGCATTGATCTTGCAACATAGACATTTGGATATGCCAGTTTTGATGTTCTTACTGCCATGTATCAACAATGTAGAGATGAATGGATTCTAAATTCAGGGTGCACTAGCTTTCCATATGACCACGAATCTAGAGTGGTTTGACACCTAAAAGAAAGTAGATACTGGAAATGTTCTAATGGGAAATGACAATTACTGCAAAGTAGCTGGTATAGGGACTGTCAGAATCAAATTGGATGATGGATCAGTTAAAGTCTTCACTAAAGTTAGGCATGTTCCTGATCTCAAGAGAAACTTGCTATCTCTTGGCATGTTGGGTGAGGTAGGATGCAACTTCAAGGGAAAAGGAGGTGCAATCATCATCAGCAAAGGATCCAATCAGATTATGAAGGAATCAGGAAGAATGGTCTCTATAATAAGATTCAGGCCCATATAATCAAACTGATCATTGTCCAAGTTTATAATTTCCTTACGTGGCTTTTCGATTTCATAGGCCCAAATATAACAAACCCACATTTAGAATAACCGACAACTTCAAAAGATTCCATAGACCCAAGAGTAATCATGTAAATTTAAGGGCAGAACACCCTATAAACAAAGCAAGTAGTTTCTCTGAGATCTGATTACAGAAGCATTTGATAAAAACTAGAACTCCTGGTACACTCACTGTTACCATAAAAGGTGGTAGTGCCAGGCCATTTTCTCAAGTCATAATGACAAAAGATATTGAAAACTAGGAGTTTATTTTAGTGGTTGAAAAAAATAAACACCAAACCAAGAAAAGTAATTAGAAATACAACCTAACATGCACATTGACCATAATAGATGGAAAGAAATGCTCCATTAAAATCACAAAATAACATAACCAAGAAATGTAAGTGGGGAAAAAACATAAATTTTCAATGATTACTACTTTACCACTTGAGTCACAACCTTAATCGAAGTGCTAGGCATAAACTTAATATCTCAAAACTAAGCAGAAGGCACAACAAACAAATATTTTACCACCAACCACCATTACGACAAACAAAAATCACCATCAAAATCACCATTACGATCAAGCAAAATAATGATGACTATAATAAAAAAGTTCAATATAAACAAAAAAGCACTCTGACCTTCCCATCCATTGCAGAGAGTGTCGAACTTGCAGGCTCATCATTGGAGAAGTTGACAAATCCAAATCCCCTTGATCTTCCACTGTCTCTATCAATTATAAGCAGCTATATTCATGCTAGAATAAGCAGCTATTTTCAAATTATTATTAGGATCAAAACTTCAATTACTCAAGTCAAAGTACCTTTGGAAACATTTAAAGGAGCGGGGGGAGGGGGAGTCAGACATTATGAACGGAGGGAGGTCGTGAGTAGTCCCACACTGCGGTAAAAAAATGTGAAGCCCATTGAAACCATGACACATTGCAACTGCAACAACTATTTTTACATAAGTTGCACCACAAAGGAACCGCAATGGCAGAAGAACGATTTACACAATGTCATGGCAATATTATAATGACATCAAAGGGAACCAAAGAACATTTGGTAAAGTGAAGCTAACGGGTGACTGAAATTGGACAGCATATGACAACAATGAAAGCAGGCCGAACTTACCATCAATCACATCTCCAAAGCCATAAAATGCATCCTTGAGAGACTAGTCATCAACTCCATGTGAAAGGCCTAAGATAGCAAAGTCCAAAAATAATAAAGCCATAAGAAAATAGGCGACCAAGTATGTGGTTTTTATCCACAACTATTTTCAAACAGAAGTGAATACCTCCAATGAAAAGCTTGCTTGAAGACATGCAGTGGATGTAGTTAAGCATGGATGCAACAGGTGCTTGTGTGATGCTAGCAGCACCCTACCTGAACACATTTCCAAACTTATTACAGAACGCCATTATGATTGTTTCCTGATAGCCATAACAACCGGATAACAAATTCTAAAAGGCATATGCTTCAGTTCAAATAAAAAAACAAAACAAGTTTCTAGGCATTGTAATCACCATTTGGCAGACATAAAAAACACAAAGTAAGGAAATCCTAAACCACCCTCAACAAAAGAACTCAATCATCACAAAGCTCGCAGTATTCTCCTTCTCACCAACCCAGTAGCATGATTAGTTGTACCTAAACCATAAACCCACATTTCAGATAAGCAGATTTGCACCTCGACCCAAAAAGAAATCCAGAAATAAGAAAAGAACAACAAAAACACACAAGTAAATGCATGAAGGTCATAGGGTGTAAGCTCGAATAGAAGAAGGATGAAGAAGAGAAGAAAAGTAACAAAGTGAAGAATGAAGAGAATAGCGAGATGAATCATGATGCACATACCGTTATATGGATGGGGAAGAAAAACTCTAGGGTGGAGGATAATATCTAGTATTCCATTACTAGATGGATAAATAAGACCACATTTTTCAACCATCACAAAGACACATTAATATAGACCTCTCAAACTGTACCATGTTACATTGTTTCATTCTTCCTAATATATATATATATATATATATATATATATATATATATATATATATTCAGAAATCAATATTTAATAAAATGATCCATGTGAAGCAGAAATAAGGACAAAGTCAATGCAAGGCACCAATATCTATTGTGGGTGTTTCAATGTTTAAAATGCAGCACAATGTTTAAAATTTTGTCAATTACCAACAAATACAGCA
This sequence comes from Glycine tomentella, assembly GCA_007407185.1. Taxonomy (NCBI): domain Eukaryota; kingdom Viridiplantae; phylum Streptophyta; class Magnoliopsida; order Fabales; family Fabaceae; genus Glycine; species Glycine tomentella. Next base: position 142,358 of record PYAF01002587.1, read on the forward strand.
TAAGTGTTTGTGAAAGGTGACATTCTCTACAATTCAGAATCTTGACTTCTTTTAATTTCCAAAAAATATGTTGCTCATTGTTTGTGAATTTTTGTTATTTGTTCAATGTCCAACAGTGTTCCATCACGAAACCACTGCAACATAAACATGGATCAACATCAATTCAGTTTAATGTAATTCACAAATACATATTCATACTAATTGAAGGAATTATAAGGGGTTACTGTAATTATACCGTGCTCCAGTCATTCTTCAAACCCCTGATGACTATGTTTCACATCCAATACATTACATAATACCCCACACTCATATCCTCCGGGTTAAACATGGCTCTAAATTCAGCAACAAACATATGCAGTTATTTACATCTAAAATTTGTTAAATATCAGCAATGGATACGTAGGGTTCTTTCAAAGACTAACCTTTAACTCAATCCAGGTGGGTGCAGGTGGATTAGCTTTACCATCTCTAGTGGTCTTCAAAGTCTTCATTGCACTGATTTATTTAAAAACACATTATCATTGTGGTTAATGTGTAAATGATATATGTACCTAACTTGGTAATTGAGCAAATGTATGATGTCCTGAACAACTTACTTGTTAATTATGGCTTTTATGTGAACATCAGCCTTCTTACGCAATGAACACAGCCATACCACGGTATCGTTGTTAGGACAAAGAATAAAAAGCTGCCAATGAGCCTTGCATTTTACAAAATAATACCCATAATTAGGAGGTACATTTTCATGTTGTTATATTGTGTACATTTTACTAACTGATTCAGGTATGCTCCCAAGAATAGCTGTCTTTGTGAATCCTTCATCCATGTTTCAATGTATTCTTGACATTGTGCACGTCTATCCTTTGCATTGTGTATCGATTGAGGCTCAAAATATGCATACACTGAGGTTTCACCCAACGATGAAGTCCAGTCCTCCATAAACCTATTTATAAATTTCAATTGAAACATATGAAACTTATTTATTTATAAGGACTATGAAAAAGAAGTTATTGTAATGAGGTATTCACTTCAATTTACTTATATAATCCACAGCTGCAGTACAAATATGTTAAGACATTTGTCCCCTACTATAATTTCATTCACATCAGAAAAGGTTATGAACAAGGAGGATTCAACATTTGGATGTCCAAATTTAGACCCTTACCACAGCACCACTATAGGTTTGTAATAAAGTTCATATAGGATCTTAAGCAAATCATCCAACGCATCAATATCATCTCCATATTTCGTAGGACTTGTAACAACTTCAACCACCTGTTTTGGACAATTTTCTAAATCCTAAATGTGGCAAACATATGATTGTTAATCTTGACATTAATTTACCATTGAGTTGCATAATAAGAAACCAAATTTGTGTGACTTTTGTAATTAATAAAGGTACCTTTTGTGGCACTGGCTTAACCAGATGTGCGGGTCATGCAACAAATGTGTTAAGGGTGTCTGACGTACTTAATCTCTGGCGTGGGGAAAGACACTTGCGCGTCCCCGTCGTAAATTTTTTCAGCACTTACCCTTACAACATCATCTGCATACAGTATGTTGTGAATGCTGGAGTCCTCGACATAAACTTTTCCCAAAGCCACTAGCCATGTAGAATGCTTACATTCAATGTACAACCCCATACACGGCACAACATCATTAGTATGTTCTTCAGCAGATGGATTGGCTGGGTTTTCCGCACAACTCCCCTTTGTGCTCACTCGGGCAACTAATTTTTCTATATCTTCCTCAACTGGGTGTGAAATTGGTGAGGCCATTTGAGATAACTCAACTTTTATTTCTTCTTTCAACTCTCACTTCCATTCTTCCTTAAGGTTTTGGATTAATGCAGCCAATTGTTCTGGTGTCATGGATGCAGACATACTACTGGAGCCACGTGAATTGCGTCCAAAATATTGGTTGATTGTCACACTTGACCCTTCTCCGCGAACACGACCAGGATGATCCATTTTTCCGATGATAGCATTAAGTATGTCATGTTGACCTTGGGGAACAAATCCGCCTTGTGTCGCTTGTTCTTCTGAAGAGTCCTGCAACCATTACACCATTAGGTAACTTAATTTGAATTGTTATGCAACTAAATGTAACAAATTAACAATTTTAAAAACACTCACAATTTTATCCGCTATTTGTTGGGTGGCCATAGATGTCATCTGGCCATATTTTTTTGTTCTGGCCATCTTCCATTTCAACTATCTTGAAATTGGAGAAGGAGGAAGAACGACAAATGACGAATCTTCAGTATTCATTGCATCTCGTTGTCGTTTCTTAATCTTTTCCTCCATAAGCTTCTTTTCAAGAAAATCAAACCCCCACGAGACAAAAGATGTGGGCAATCATTCATTTTTTGAGTTTCTTGGGCCTTTTTCCTAATTCCCTGTAAACACAAATATTGATGCTAATGTCAACTTTCAATCCCATACCATTCATAAGTTCATTTCATTGATGTAAAAAAATACAATTGTTGTGTAACCTGCTAATTTAGGGATTTTCGGCTTGCAACAAATTCCTCCTGTGTCTCTGTGTCCAGACCATACACAATTGAGAGATCGTCTTTACGTTGCCTGTTTGGGTCAGCATAAATGTATTTAGTTGTTAGGCAAGACTTAAATTGTCCCCATCTAGTGCCCACCAATGCCATAACCTTCTTCTTTGCTTTTGCAGCTTCGGGGATATCAAATTTTGCCTGTAACAACATATGAAACAAAAATTTAATTGATTCACAAGTTTTTATCATATGAGTTTAACCACATTAAACAAAGCCTTACTAAGCACGCATACCAAAATGTCATCCCATACTAGATCCTTTAGGGAGTCCGGTACATCTTTCCAATTGCAATGTAATAGGAATCTTCTCTCTTGCAACGACACCAAGATAGCTGTGGAACTTCTCTTTGTTGTTGCCTGATTCTCTCCCAATATTAGGGTTGACGTTTACCGTTGGCCTAGGCACATCCAAGCTTCTCAAAGTCAACCTTCTTAGCTTGGTGGATTGTCTACTCCCATATTTCTTGAATTACTCCGAAGTAAGGCATTGTAGCCTGAATAGGGTTGTTGTCAGATGCACTACAAAAGTGCTCAGATGCCGCGTCAACACTAACCCCACTGTTCTAGATGTTACTATGATCGTCTTATGATTTTATGTAGAAGGAATAGTTGTTGATATCGTATCCCTTCCAAGGGGGGACATTGAGATTCGGACCAACAGCTAACAGTCTTAACATCTTGGAAGCACTCTCATCATGAAGAATTTGTTCTTTAAACCAGGTAACAAAAGTTCTATTATGTTCTTGCAACACCTTCATGAAGTTCATTCTTGGGTCACACTCTTTCAGATATTGTTTGTGCCTTTCTATGTAAGGCAAAGCCTCTTTTATGTTATTCAAAACATACAAATGTGCTTGTGAAACCTGTTGTCGACTGAATGTGACTACATTGTATCCCCGTGTACCCTTACCTCCCCATGACAGTTGATGACGGGTTTGTGGAATTCCAATAGCTTTAGGTGCATCGATGTACTCAGTACAAAACTCAATACTTTGTTTGGCAACATATCTTTCAACAATGGAAGCCTCTGGACGACATTGATTCTTGGTATAACCTTTTAACACTTTCATGTAGCGCTCAACAGGATACATCCACCATAGAAAAACTAGACCACACAACCTGATCTCCCTAACTAAGTGAACAATCAAGTGGACCATTATGTCAAAAAAAGATGGAGGAAAAAACATCTCCAATTGACAAAGGACAACAACAGCCTCGTTCTCCAAATCATCCAACTATTTTGGGTCAATGACTTTGTTATAAAAAGCATTAAACAAAAAGCACAAACGAGTTATTGCAACCCAAACTTTTTCAGGCAATATACCACGAATTGTAATAGGCAATATTTGTTGCATCAACACTTGACAATCATGAGACTTCAACCCTACCAATTTTAGCTCTGTGATCAATACAAGGCTCTTTATATTAGAAGAGTATCCTTGTGGGAATTTTATTCTCCGCAAACACTGACAAAATTGTTTTTTTTCTCCTGTTGACAAGGTGTGACATGCAAGGGGCAAATACGTTTGTCAACCTTGCTTAATTGGATGCAATTGTTGTCGTATACCCATGTCAACCAAATCTTGGCAGGATTTCAAATTATCCTTTGTCTTCCCTTGAATGTTAAGGAGGGTGCCAATTAAACTATCACAAACATTATTTTCAACATGCATTAGGTCTATACAATGTCTGGTATCCAAACCCGACCAGTATGGAAGATAAAAAAATATGGACATTTTTTTTCCAAATATGCTTGTCAGATGCATCCTTTTTTTGGGTTTTCCTAAAAACAATCATGATGTCCTTGACATGATCATAAACTTCTTTTCCTGTTAACGGTGTAAGAGCCATTTCCTTCTCCTGACAACCATAAAAAGCCTTCTTCAATTGTCGATATGGGTGATAAGGTTGGAGGAATCTCCGATGCCTTGTATATATTGTCTTCTTTCCATGTTTTAGTTGGACAATGCTTGTATGTTTTTCACATATAGGACATGTGTGATGTCCTTTGTATGTTTTTTAAATTCTCGTATGCTGGAAAGTCATTAATGGTACAGAAAACCATGGCATGCAACCTGAAAGTTTCCTACAGGTACCCATCAAAGACATCAACCCCATCAACCCACAATTGTTTCAAGTCTTCAATCAACAACGCCAGATACACATCAATATCATTTCCTGATTGTCTTGGACCTGCTATCATCATACACAACATAATGTATTTTCACTTCATGCACAACAAAGGATGGAGGTTGTAAATCATAAGCAATACAAACCATGAACTGTGGTTAGTGGATAGGGTACAAAAGGATTCATACCGTCAGAAGTTAGAGCAAGCCTTAGATTTCTTGGGTCGTTAGCAAAATGTGGATACATACGGTCAATTGCATTCCATTGAGGAGAATCGATGGGATGCCGGAGATTTCTATCATTATTCCTCTCATTTGCATGCCAAGTAAGGTTTTTTGCATCATTTGCAGTAGCAAACAACCTCTTAAACCTTGGAATTATTGGAAGATACCGACATACTTTCGCGGGACTACCGGTGAATGAGTTAGTGTCATGACCGCTCTCATCGTCGTTGAATTTGTATCTTAGACACCCACAAATGGGGCAGCTGCACAATTCAACATATTCATTTGGGTACATTATGCAATCATTAGGGCATGCATGTATTTTCTGGTATTGCATTCCCAGACAACATAAAATCTTCTTCGCTTCATAATGAGTCTTGGGCAACGTGTTGTCTTCGGGAAGCATTTTGTATAACAGTACAAGCAATTCTATGATGCTTTTGTCACTCCATCCAAATCTGGCCTTCAAGTTAACCAAAGACAACACCGCTGACAACCGTGTGAAGGATGTGCATTCAGCATACAAAGGGATATTTGAATCAGTCTCCAGTTTTGAATACGTTGGTGCATGTGCTTGACGAAAAGTTTCTTCTCCCAGGTCGTGTATCATGTCTTCTATGTGATCCTCTTTGTTTACATCAATCGATGCAGGTTCGGTCGCAGCTTGAATGCTTGGCAATTCACCGTGCCATATCCACTTTGTGTAATTGGGAATGATGCCGACACATATTAGATGAGTTTTGATGTCATCTATGGATTGGCGTCTCCCATTCACACATTTTAAACAAGGATAAAAATATTTTCCCCCTAAAGATGGTGCATTTCGGGTTGTAAATTGAAGAAAATATTCAACCCCAATTTCGTACTCATTCATAATGTGTGGTGCTTTCATCCAAGTACGATCTATGTTTTCCATCTGTTGTCAAACCTTATCTATAAAAATCTTATATGGATGCAAAGGATGTCATCTATACAATAAGGTGTGACCCTATCCCATTCAAGAAGTAATATTTTATACAATATTCATACATTTACAATACATAAGGTTTGTTTAATTTAATGAAATTTTAGCAGCATTTCGCATTGGTCTCCAAGTACACGACATGAAAGTGGAGGTTTTATGCAACCGCAATCAGTATGGACCCGGAGAACAACGCAAATTACAGTGCACCGAAATTTCATTAAATATAGAAAATCGTATGTACTGTAAATGTGCAAATAATGGATAAAATACATTACTTCCCAAACTTTCCAAACGGACAATTCAATGATTAATCCAAACTATCTGTATTAATCATTAAGTTGAACCTTAAACGGGAAACTAAGGTTGTAAAATGCAATGCATGTTATGATAAACAAAACAACAAAGCTGACACAATGAATGAAAGTAGGACATTAAATTAACATTCATTGGACATACCTGAAAATATGGACTATATGATTGATTATATGAATGATGTAATTGCAGTTGTATAAACGAGTTTTTGTTGCTACCAAAATAAGCCTTTACGAGCTAACCGAGTGAATAGCGTGGCACTAAAACAACAAACAACACTTCTTTAACACAATGTTTACCACACATATATACATGAAAATAATAGGAATACCCACAATAACCAAGAAGGGGAGTGAATTGGTTTAATCTTAGTATTTTAAAAAAATTGTTTATAAAATCAGAGTTAAAGGATCTTCATCACTTTTAAACCAAGAATACTTTGAATCTATCAAATCACTCAGCCCAAGAAACCAATAGCTCAAAACAGAACTTGTTGAGTAATGATAATGATGACAAGAACAAATGAATAAGATAACTAATAAAGATGAAGGAATAGAAAAGCAACTCAAGAATTTATACTGGTTCACTTCTCAAAAGAAGCTACATCCAATTTCTTCTAATCAACACTAGATTAGAGTTCCACTATTATAAATTCTAGTTCTTACAAGCTTTACAACAAACTCTCTTTATCAAGTGTTGATCAAGAATAGAAATTTAAAACCCTATTAGACTTCTAATGAACAAGAACCAAAGAGCACTACTCTGTTCTTCCCTAGAGAACACTACTCTAACCCAAGCTTCATTTTACAATAGCATCAAATAACAAACATTACAAAAACAAATTTACAGCCAAAGATAATGGAGAGAAACACCTGATGATCCAATGAATATGAATGCATGTGAGTTACCAATCAAAGTTGAATGCAGAAAAGGAATTTCAGAACATGCTCTCCATTAATCCTTTGAAATCTCTTGCCCAAGAAATCATTCAATACCCATGAAGATTAAAGAGTGGGAAAGAGCTTAGTTAACCCAGAAAATAACTTTCTAACTCTTAGAAGGCTTGTGTATATTCAGAAAATTCGAAGTATTCAAGTTAAGTTTCAAGCCAAGCCTCCTTTCTATTTGTAACAACTTTTTGTAACAACCTGTAATTGATTACACGTGCCAAATAATTGATTAAAATGACTTATGCAATCGATTAAAGTGTTCAAGGCTCCATTCTGGGTTTCACAACGAACAAAATAATCGATTAACCCGAGTTGTAATCGATTAAATCATAAAAGTTTTATTTCAAAAATAGCTTGTGTAATCGATTACATTTTATGGTAATCGATTAAAGCAATGAAGCAAATTTTTTCAAATAGCTTATGTAATCGATTACGAATAACGATAATTGATTAACACAGCAATGCACAATATCCATTTTACACTATGTAATCGATTGCAAGAGTTGTGTAATCGATTAATATGTTCATCAAAGTTTTTCCAGTTTCAAATACGAACCAAATAATCGATTAATCTGCTGTGTAATCGATTAAAATAGTGGAAATACATTTTTCCAAAAACATTACTCAATTAAATCTTTTTTCAAATTGTGAGTAGCTTTGATATTTTAATGAAAAACATTTAAGCATGTTAATGATTACGTGCATGCAATGCAAGGATCAAAAGATTGGCTTCTCCTACACTTCATTTGAATTACAATCTTCAAGGCATGTGAAAAGCTCAAAACATTCTTAGTCATAGGCTTCATTCTTCTTGTTGCTCCCCCTATATCCAACAATACATACAATGTTCAACTACTCCACCACATATTAACAAACATAAACCATTTCCACAATGGACTTAGCAATATAAGAGACACTATGTTACACCTATATAACACAACATAGACATTCATTTTGGCTGAAAAAAAATAAAATTAGTACTCACCGGGTAACTATGTTGGTGATGACCACGGTGTCAAGGGGAATCTGTTTCTTGCAACAGCAAAAATTCCAAAGAAGACTTAGTGTAAGGACCCTCATTCTTGGCACCTAACCCCGCGCGATTCACATCAGAAAACCCTGTTAAGGGTGCCGCGCGGATGGCGCCAGGAGTGGCGCGGATCGCGCCATACTCACTGGAAGCTGACGCTAGGGGCGTCAATGTGGCGCCAGAGGTTTTCCAGCCGGCGCGGATCGCGCCAGAGACCACGCGATTAGCGCGGGAAGTGGCCTGGAAAACCAATTTTCTCTGGAATTTCACGCGGACAGCGCAGAGGTGGCGCGGGTAGCGCCAAAGGTCTCGAAAGGTTCACGCGGTTAGCACGGGGATGGCGCTGATAGCGCGAGTTCACCGACATTGTGGCGCGGATCACGCGGGAGGTGGCGCGGATCGCGCGGGAGTTCGGGCAGGCTAAGTATTTAAAGGGCAAAACGCGAAAATGAAAGGTAATTCAGCCTTTTCTTCCTCCCCACGCCTCAAACCTCCATTGTTGGAATGCTCAAGCTTCTTAGGACCTTGTTTTGAGACTTAAACACCTTCCTGTGACTTTTAATCTTGTTAGAAACCATAGAAAGCTTTAAATCCTTCATTCTTTGCTCTTGAAACCCCTTGTGAGTGAGAATTGGATTCTCAAGGAAAAGCTCAGAGACTTGGGTTTGGCGAGGAATCGAGGCACAGCACAGACACCAGAGCTTGAGGAGGCCATCCTAAAGCCTTTTTAGTCGCCACTAAGGTAAGAAACTCGAGTCTCTCTGATGATTTGATGAATTTGGGGTTTTCTGTATATTGAGACCCACACTGAGCTGGGGCTAGAATTAGCCCAGGGTCCTGTTGAGAAACTTGTTCAGAGCGATGAATAGATGAAGGATTAGCTTTCAGTTTTTGATTTAGATGACTTTGAAT
>PYAF01002587.1:160784-178121 GCA_007407185.1 Glycine tomentella
ACTGTACTCTTATTATTTGGATTTTTGTTATTTGAACCGTGGTGAGGAAAATCGTGTACGCTATTTACGAATTATAAAATTAGCAAGCAAAGCGAAATAAATTTTCATGAAAATATTATACTAATCAAATTTTAATACAAAGTGGACACGAGATTTTAAAATCAATCAAGCACGAGAGAGTAAAGAGAGGCGTTATAAGCCTCACCATCTTGATCCTTTCAAGCTCCCCCTATATCTAACAAAGATGACTTTGTGAAGAGGAAGAAGAAAAAGAAGGAACTTTGGGTCCAAGAAGGAAGTTTTCTTCAACTCCATTAGCAACTCCATACCATCCATACCACTTAAACCCCAAGAACCAACAAAAACCACATCAAAACCATAAAAATTACCACTATTATGAACTTCCAAATATGCTCATGAAGGGAAAAAATGGAAGGTAAAAGGGAAAAAAGAAGGGTTCCTTACCATTGAACTAATCCTCAAACTCAAATAAAACACGGCTACAAGTTCCCTTGAGCATAGGAAATCAAGGTCTTAAGCTCTCCAGTGGAGGGTGGTCTTGGATAGGAACAACGGAGTGAAATGAGAGTGCTTTTTAGTGTGGTTCAGATTTACAAGTTTTTTGTGAAGGGTTAATGATTTTTTCACTTCCTTCTAATCACACCCCTTCACTTCACCCACCTCATCCCTATTACTTAAGGCCCACTCATCTACGCTCAAACACTCTAAAAACCAATTAATCACACAAGCAACATGGTTTAAGCATAAACATAAATATATACGACACAAACTATTACTTTATAATTAATTAATTAATTACAAGCACTTAAGTTAATTTTATTATTCTTGCAATCTAATTGAAAAACTTAATCAAACATCATGAAAATTACAATGTTACAACCAATGGGGAGAAAGTTTGACGTGACACGTTCTGATTGGAGAGAGAGAAAAGGTAAGCACAGACATCAACTTTTTGACAAATGCTTTTTCAATTGTTATAGTGACTATAGACGAAAGTTCTCTTCTGATTTCTTCTAAGTTGACTTTTGCCTAAATTCAAAAGATAGTAACACAAAAAAAAAGGCAGATATGTTTTACGACATTGATGAGTGATCCAACAGTCTTGAGTGGTAGTTCTCAAAAGAGAAGGGATCCAAAGTACTAAGTAGCTATTCATAATTCTATGGACAGGTTTTCTTAAAAGAAAGGGCGGAGATGCTAATTAGACTATCAAAGAAGCCTTGACCAGTTCAAAGTGGGTACTTATGGAACAACGTAATGGACCGATCGGGTCAAGTAGTCGAACAAATAGTAATGGCATGAAGCCCTATTCTCTATTTATGGAACTTGATCTGTGGTTGTCTGCCTTGCCACAGAGAAAAGAAATAAAGGAAGTGGGTGAGTCGAATAATCAACGCGGGAATCGTCCCTTATCTTTGAAGGTTTTCAACTTGCGGAAATAATCACCTATCCATGGTAACGCTCATGCTTTATGTTACTTCCCTTTTTAGATACTTTACCGTTGGTGAATATTGGACATGACTTATGTAAATGTATAAATCATTATGGGTAAGTCATAAAGTCCAAATGGATGTGTAACAAGAGATACCAAGTCTTATAACACTGGTTTGCACAAGTAGTCGACATGAGTTCTTTAACATTGCATTGGACGCTAGTTTAATAAAAGAAGTTAAGCATAGTTTGCCACTAGTGAGTGGACGCTTACTTATAAGAGCTTGTAAGATATGTTATGTAGATTTAGAAGCTCATTATGTGGGAGATCATGTTCAATTAGACAAGAACTCATTAGTAATCAACAATTTATACCATTGATCTCCTAAATATGGTCTTCAGTTACAACAACATGAGTGAAGAAGTTGATAGGAGCAACGTCCTTAGGAATGCTTTAACTTGTTGAGCATACAACTACCTCTTGATGAGCTGAAATAACTTCATTAGACTTCTCAGGCGGAATGGATGATATTTTTTAGGAGCCTTTTCAATAGGGGATGCAACAGGATGGTGTTGGTGAAAACAGTATGAACACACACAATAACCAAGAGGGGGGTGAATTGGTTTAAACTTGGTCTCTTTAAAATCTTTAAAACAATTAGAGTATTAAGGATCGTATCACAAAAACACCCTTTGATAACTTTTAGTCAATCAAATACCAAACTTTAAAGAAAGCAATAGCTGAAAATATACTAAAAAGATTATCCAAATGAATGACAATTAATTACAACAAGAAGATATAAAGAGAAAGTATTCAACACCAAGAAATATATTGATTCACTTCTCACCCTTTAGAAGCTACATTCAGTTTCTTCTAACCAACTTAGTGAGAGTTTCACTATTCACAATATTCTTTTCTTACAAGCTTATAACAATCACCCTTAATCAAACCTAGATTAAGATTAGAAATCTAACTCCCTTAGACTCCTAGTGATCAAGACATAGAGAATCCCTTCTCTACTCTTCCTTTTAGAGAAACTTACTCTAGATAAGCCTTAAGAAATCTATTGTAATAGTTACAAACAAACTGAAATTCCAAAACGAATTACAAACAAATTTTAATGGAGAGAGACAACCTGATGATCCAATGTATATAAATGCATTTGGTGTACCAATCTTGATTCTCTTGAATGAAAACAAATTTCAAAGCAATTTCTCAAATAACTTCTTTAGAATTTTGCTCAAGAAGAAATCTTTTTACATGAAGATTTAGAATTTGTAGGGCAAAAGCTCAGTAGCTCAAAGTATCTCTTCACTCTTCAGAAAGCTTTTGAAATCTATGAAATTTTCGTTGTGTAATGATCTATTTATTTCAAAAGACTCAACAACTATTTGTAGAAAACTATTGTAATTAAATGTAATCGATTAAATCATCAATATAATTGATTAATTTCAATTATGTAATCAATTAATAACATATTTAATCGATTAAAGTGTTCTTGAACTTTCTAGAAAAGATTCATGAGCAAAGTAATCGATTAATTCATCATGTAATCGATTATCACGGGAAGTCTTGTTTCAAAAATGTGCCAAGTAATCGATTACCACTAAATCGTAATCGATTATCATAGGAAAACTTATTCTGTGATTGTACAGTGTAATCGATTATGACATAGTTGTAATTGATTAAAGTGTTCATCGAAGCTTAAGTAATAGATTACCATAAGCTGGTAATCGATTAAAGCAATGCGAAATAGTTTTTTCAAAACTTAAGCCTTGAACACTTGGCTTTTATGCAATCATGAAAGCTTGAAGTTTTTTCACAAAACATGTGCTTTTTTTATGAAAACCATGAATGCAAGCCACTGAATGATGTTTATGCAATGCAATGAATCATAAGATGAAACTCTTAGACATCTAAAGATTACATATGTCTTCAATTGAATGACATGTAAAAGCTAAAACTTATCCAAGACTAAGAGCCTCAGCATCTTGATCCTCTTCAAGCTCCCCCTGTATCTAACAGTTGGTATACTTGATCATTAGATGAATCAATATCTTGGATGACTTGTTGGGTGATGTTGGTTGCTTCATCATGCTTCTTTTTTGCTTGTCCACCCTTTTTGGCAAGCTTGCACTAAATATGCTTCTCCCGCTTAGCTCTTTTAGGCTTCAATTCTTCAAATATATGCAACACACAAGCAAAGAACTCATCTTCATCCAACTTATTCAGATCAAAGATGATGTGGTGGAAGGTGGCTGGTAGCTTGAGCAATCTCTTGATAAATCCATCTTCATGATTTTTGACAAAGCAGACTATGACATCGTCAAAGTGATATACTTTGGTTGGATGCAACAACTAATTGGAGTCTCTGTGATCATCCTTTACTGGCCAATCTATAGATTTGGACGTGGGCGAGCTCATTGAGTCAAACTATACAGTTTGGTTCCATGAGGTGTATGCATCATGGTTGTCTAGTTCCTTCACCAATTTGTTGTTCTCAAACAAGGACCTCCAGTCTCTTAAATAGTTGGTGATCTACACTCATTATCGTTTGTTGAGCATTTCTTCGTTGAAGTATAGTTTAAATCCCTTCTTTATGCCTTCATAACAGACAATCAATCTATGATAGTTTCTGTCAGGTACCAACTTGATATCAATTTGATATTCTTACGTGTGAGCATGGTGGATAAGTCTTTGCTTGGTTTGAAATCTACATCTATTTGAGAAGATCTCCTATCAGCTCCCACTCATCCTTTGTAGGCTTAAGATCAACAAGATTGCTAGGAAGATACTTCATGATAGGGGTCCGGATGTTGACACTTTTCAACCACAAACCTGAGGATTTGAATTCTCCTATGATGGATCCCTCCTTATAGGAAGATGTGATTACCGGGGTGCTTTGGGAAATGAATCATTACTACCTTTCAACTACTTTTTTTCCACTTCTCTACACTCAGAGGATGGACGAGTGGTTTGTAAAGACAAATATCACAAGAAGGGGGTTGAATTGTGATTTTAGAAATTTTTAAATGCTTTTAAACCTAAAACAAAATTTTCATCTGATAACACTTTGTAGAAAGCAAATAGAAGATTTTTCTGAAAACTTATCAGACAGTGTAAACATGTTTTAGAAAACACCCCTGAAAACAAATTCACACCCTTTGGTCATTTTAAAACTTTAAAGGAAAACAAGAAAGATCAGACACATGAATTTTATATTGTTTTGTCTCTACCACTAAACTACATCCAGTTCTTGACAAATCAAAAAGCTTCACTAACTTCACACAAGTTATAAGTATTGTCCACTGTCACTTCTGGCTTTTACACAATCAAGTTCTACACAAAGCTTGACAAAAGCCCAATATTCTTTATCCTACCAAGACACTACTGGCTCTAAACAAATTAAAGGATTTGTTGTTAGAAGTTGCTCACTAACTAAGATGTGATCGTCTTATAGACGAATATACAATCATTTCTTTAGTCTTTTCTCTCTCATGTTCAAGGTTTTTTTAGAGCTTTTTGAACTTTATAATAATAGACAAAAATCTTTTTACATAAAGAATCAATACATGTTGTGTTATATCTTCTTCTTCAAAGCTTTTGGTATTTATAACCTTCATCTTCAAGTGTCCATTGTCTCTTAATGGTTGGATTCTTCACTTGATCTTTGTTTGAAGAAAATGGTTGTTGGGAGCATTTAAGGCTTGCATTAAATGTACGCCCCTACTTTATGCAGAGAGTCTGTCTTATAGGTTATCATGTTGAGTACTTCAATAGAAAGGCATTCCCCATTCGTCATAGTAGGTTTGCACAACAAAGCGCGTCTTTTGATCACGATCATCACTTTGAGATCTTGAACTTCATTTATTCTTCATAGGACTTTGTCAAATCCTAGGAGAATGTCTCTGCAAATAGAATCTCTGACATAGAAAATAAATTATCTTCTTAAATGCCTTCTCAGATCATGGCTTATGCTTGTTGTCGTCTTGAATATCAGACGCACAATAGCAGACTATGATAAGATGATGCACTATATGTTGCTTTTACCATTTGTATTTATTTTCATCTAATTAAAATAATTAAGAGTCTTGATTCATCTTAAGTTATAACTTAACTTTTGACTTAACATGGTTTGTTGAGTCCCGCTCAATATCCAATAAGGTTCTATACGAACCAAGTTGGGATACACTGGTCGTTTCCATATAAGGGTTTCCAAATATACGATTAGATCTCTAAGGAGTGCTTTATAATCAGCAGAGGGCTTGTGTATGTAATCATACCTCGTCCATGGAGTCAGTGACACAGTGATGAATTAGCACTAGACAGGCTCTTATGTTGCTATATGGATTATCTCTTTATTTTTCCAATAATCCTGTTCATTTTTGGAGAAGAATGTGAAAATACAATGAGCACTAATCAACCAAACCAAGATGGGGGGTGAATTGGTTCATCACAACAGATGAAAAATTTATTCAAAAACAACTTGCAGAATTTGGTAAATGGATCGTATCACCTAAAAATTTTGAAATACAAAATCTTTCTTTCAACCAAAATCACCCTTGGAATTCAAGTAATGTTTGAAACTAAATCTTGTAGACAAATTCTTAATCACCCAAATTCAATCTATGAGATATGAATAGAAATAGAATAAAGAACACACCAATTTATACTGGTTCACCTCTCAACCTTGGAGGCTACATCCAGTTGCTTCCAACCAACACTAGGTTAGAGTTATTACTATATCAAAGATTCTTTTACAAGCAGTTTTACATGTTATTTCTCTATCAACACTAGATAAAGATATGAATTTTAAAACCCTATTAGAATTACAATCACCAAGAAACTGAGAACCCTACTCAGAATCTCTAACACTAGAGAACCCTACTCTAGCATGCTTTAAAAGAAACTTAATGATATATCAATACAACAGAAAAATGTTTAGAACAATTAACAAAGATGGGTTCAAGATAAACACAACCTTATGTCCTTCATGAATGAATGAAAGAAATGATGTTACCACATTCTTCAAGTTGTAAGAATCAATTCTCAGAATCAAATCTTGAAATCCTTCTTGTTTCTAAAACATTTCTTCAAAATTTCAAAATTCTTGATCTCACAAGATGGTGTTTTAATTTCAGATAGAAACACAAATACTTGCACTTCTTAAAGCTCTCAGATTTTTGGGTAAGTCACACTTATGTTTAGAAAATCACACAAGGTCTATTTATAAAGAAATGGACTCACCAAGCTGTTAAAAAGAACAGATTTAACTGACAGTAATCAATTAATTGGCTAGTGTAATCGATTAAATTGGCATATGTAATCGATTAAACTGACCAAATAATCGATTAAACTGTTCTTCAACTTTCTGGTAATGTTTCATGAATAAAATAATCGATTAAACCGCAATGTAATTGATTAATACTACAAGTCATCAAAGTTTAAAACACTTGTGTAATCGATTACAATTCCTGGTAATCGATTATCACAGCAAGACTTGTTTTCCAGAAATAGACTAGGTAATCGATTACAGAAAAAGATAATCGATTAAATTAGCAAAGCATAGGTTTGTTTTAACACTATGTAATCGATTAAAACGATCAAGTAATCGATTAAACTATTCTTCAAGGCTTTTCCAGAATTGTTTGAATGTCTTTAATCGATTATTCCTCTTGTGTAATCGATTAAAGCAGTAAGAAAAATTTTTTTAAACAACAAGCCTTGAGAACTTATCTTTTTGTAAAACCATTTGTTTTCTTTGAGAGGTGAGGATAAAGAGTAACTCTAAAAAGTTACTCTTGGTGTAAGTTGATTCCTTAGGACTTGAGAGTGGGAAGTGCAACTGTCCTTGTTTTCTTACTTTAAAACTAGAGGTGGTGGCATGGGGCAGTGTGCTTGCAGGTGTAGACTAGAGCCATAAATTCAAAATTTGAAAACATGTTTCTCTTTCTTTCACAGTCAAGTTGTCTAACCCGATTGATTATTATAAAGAGCGGATCACCGATTTTGAAATTACACTGAGTCAAATACATAACTGATCCAACAGCCTACTTGGATCAATCATGTTTCTAGTTTACGGTCAACTAATTCGACTTGCCAGTCCGAACCGAATCCAATCCTATAAGTTAGGAGTGAATGAGGAATATGAGAACACATAAAGAAAGTAAAAATATTAAAAGAAGGAAAAAGCTAAACCGTTGTTTTATTAATTATTATATCAGACGACTCATAAGCATTATTCCACCATGGGAGAGACTTGGGCATGTAGGTACGCCACCCACCCTAGCCAGCGTGACAAGGCAAAGCAAAATGTGCTGCTAATGACTAATCTCAATCTTTTTGAAAGATGGAGTGAGCAAAAAGGGAATTTCAGTCAGACTAAACTCAATAATAGGAAACACATATCTATACAGTAATAAAAGAACATTTTCCTTACCTGTTTCTTGCTTCTCCTTGCTTCGCAGGTTTGGAACCTCTTCTCCCAACTTCGGCCTCACTTCTCAGCTTCTCCCAGCTTCGGTCCACTACCATACCTCAGCTTCGTTATTTTCTTCTGCACCAGTATTCCAAACCTTTTTTTTAAATTTCAAAACTCCCTCTGCTCCTCTTTCTCTTCTCTGTCCGCTCTCTCTTTCTTTCTTCTCTGCTCCTTGGCTGTCTCTCCCTCTGCTCCGTGGCTCTCTCCCCCTCTGCTCCTTCGTCTCTCTTTCTCTTCTCCGTCGCTCTCTCTTTCTCTTCCTCCATCTTCTCCTCTCTTTTTCTACTTTTTCTTTCTTCCTCACCGCACCACCGCTCAGCTTCACACTTCTGCTTCTCTCCATCACCCTCTGATGCTTCCTCACTTTTGAAAAAATTTCCGCTTCTCTGATGCTTCCTCAGCTTCACACTTCACACTTCTGCTTCTCTCCGTCACACTTCCGCTCAGCTCTCACTTTTTCCAAATTTTCTTCCACCGCTTCACACGCACTCGGCCCGCAAAGTGAAAAAATTTTGTTTTTTTTCCAAATTTTTTTCCAAATTATCTGTAGCTTCCTTTGTTTTTTCTTCTCTTCTCTTCTCTATTTTCTTCTTCTCTGTCTTATACCTCTTCTATTTACAAAGTTTGTGTTTTTTTTCACATTTTGGGTATGTTTTGTTTGCATTTTTTTATTTGGGTATTTTGTTTTCTTCAGATGGAATTGAGGGTGGTGGCGAGGGAGATCCATGGAAAAGGTTGGTAATTTCTGTGATTACCGAAGAAGTTCCAACAAAGGTTGCTTCTTCTAGGAGTTCATCTAAAAGATCAAGAGCTGCAGAAGTTCATAATTTGTCATAGAAGGTTGGTAATTTCTGTCATTACTGTTTCTTGTACTTGGTTTGGTTTTATTCGTGCTAGTTACCTGATTTTCCTTGTGGGTTTTGCTCTGGTCTGGGACATGTTGAGCAGTGTAGTTTTTTTTTTTCCTTATACTATATAGATAGTAAGTACTTGATGTAAAATTCATACAAATCCTAGCATTGATAAAATTGAATCTTTGATTTTTGTCATTTTTATTTCATTCAATGACTTGCAATGAATCAGGGTACTTCATCACAACAGCTTGCATGGAATCATTCCTAATGAACTTACCAATACTGAACTAAGAGCACTGTAAGTGAAATGTTTCACAACTAATTGGTTGCAGTCATTTTTTTATTTCTTATACTTTTTCTGCTCCTTAAAGATTGGTTGTCATTTCTTTAATTTCAGGTATAAAAGAAATTTTGGAGATTGAAACAAAAAGCTACGAGAAGATTGGGAGATTGGGTTCCACTGGGTAAGAGTTGGATTTTGTGTTTTTTCATTGTAGACAAACTAATATTGGCAGCATGTTTTCTAGAAATACATGTCCTTTAGACCTTTTTTTTAATTGCATTACGATATCTGATCTAAATTTAACTGTTCTCAAATTATGAGATGGATGGAACTACCTGGAATAAAAGTTGTTTTTATGAATGGCATATATATAAAATTGTGTCCGCCAATAGAATCATCATTGTTTCATTTTGTTGTTTCAACACTTAATTATAGAGTAAGTATTGCTTGTGCAGTTTGTCCTTTGACTTTAATGGAGCCAACATAAGTAATTAATGCATGTCAGAATGTAGCTACCCCTAGCCCTTCCTGTTGCAGTTAATTAAACACATTGTTGGGACGCAAAAGCAAATGTTAATTACAAATAAACAAGCTATAATATGTGCAACACTTTTTGGATCTGTGTTGCTCGTGGAGGTTTTGTGATGACAAATATTTATGAGCTTTGTGACGTTGATTTTAAAGATTTCAGCATACAAGGTATTTATCCTGCTCAATTGATATTCTTATTTCCTGCCCATGACCACTTTTGAGCTTCCCTGATCTAATTCTTCTGTTGTGGCTCTGCATGGTGCTGGTGCGGCAGCTTATGGACAACAAGGTTTTCTCTTCCTTTATATTCCTTGCATTCTGCTTTTACACATTGGTTCAGACAACACATGGTATTGGCAGCAAGACTAGGGAATTTGAGATGTAACATTTGATAGTTGAATCCAATAATGCTATTTTGGAATTCCTATTCTTTTTAGAAGGGTGATGGATTAGGTTGTTAGTTGAACTTGGGATTATGAGAGATACATACTAGGTTGATTAGAATACAATCTTGGGTATCCCTAATGAATACCATGGAGTAGAGAAAAAGTTCCTTTTAAAGCACAGTAAATACATGCTTGATTCTTGCTCTGTGAATTTATTTTTCTGAATGTTAAGCCAATTAAATTTCATTCATGTTGCTTTCAACTCAATTGAGAGAACAATATGTTCAGTTTCACTATGGTTTGAAAACAATATGATATCAAAACCTTTATCTTCTAACCTTCTTTTCTACCTTTCTAGAAATTATTTTGACTATGCATAATACACTATTGCACACATGATTTATTTGTGACAGCACTTGGGTTGCCTTGGTAGCATAGTAGCCATTATGAAGAAAGAAGTCAAATTTCTTCACGTGAGTTTCTATAAATCTCTCTTCTTTTGATCTTCTATTTTGATGTAGCAGCCTGTTTTAATTAGATCATTTTGATTTTCTTCAAAGTTACAACTTAATTCTTCAAAGTCTCTGTTTCATTCTTTTTTGTCTATCTTGGTGGTGTGCAGATCCAGAGATCATGAGAGAAAAGTAGAAACAAGTTCTGCATAATTACATAGTGATAATCAATTTATGATATTCTCCGCAACATTTAGCAAGGAAATTCGCCCAGTCTGCAAGCAATTTATGCAAGATGTAATGTCTCATGGCCAGTACTACTTGAAATTAGAAGTCGCTTTTTCATTCTGCTCAAAATCCAAGTTATCTAGATATTTAGAATGTTGTGGTTTCATCAATTTTTTTCTTCTGATTGGAGTTTATTGTATAGCCTCTTTGGAATTTTGAAGCCAACACAGTGTATAGCAACAAATTTCATAGTTGTTGATAAGGATGAAAGTGATCTGTTACATTGTAAATTTTTATGTTGGTATGTATAGTCAAGTTTTTATGTTGTAGTCAATATGTTTGAAGAAAATTAGGCTGTCTGAGTCCAAATTTTTACATCAAAAGATTTAATGATACTGAGATAGGATTGCTTATAACATTTCCTTTTGGCGCAGATGTAACAATTGGAATCATTTCAGCTGTCAAATTAACAAACACATGATCAGAGAAACTGGTATTTGATCATATCTATGTGTGCAGTGTGTATTATGTGAATTTTCTGTTTATCTATCATTATCAAAGATCCATATGACACCATATATGTTCAACTTGATACCATATCTTTGCACTTTGATTTTCATCAATAGATGTGAATGGTAGTGACATATTGGGTAAAGAGGAAAATTGACTACATTTGGTGAATGTCAAACTTAAGTCTTCTGATGCTGAAATTAGAAAAAAGAGCTTTTAGGCTTAAAAACATTTTTACTTTTTCAATGAGGCTATGGTGAACTACAAATAAGGCCATACAATCCTCTGAATATTTTTGGTGGGTGGGGGTGGCTGATCTATTTTTGCATGTATTTTCATAAAACTTTCATCATTGTGTTCATTATTTTTAACATTATCCTCGTGGGTCTGGATGAGGAATCTGACACTAATGGTTGGTTCTATATACTGGCTAGAGATTGTTGAGTGATACTTCTTCTATATGTTGAAATTTTCCAACTGAGCTTGCTAATTTTCTATGTTTTTGCAGTTGTTTGACTGCTATAGAGGCAAGCGAGTGCCCGTGTAAAGCAAGAATCTATGAAAACATAATGTAACCAGTAGCAACTGCATTTGTAAGTCAATGCAAATAAAATACTCATATAGATATGTAACTGATTTGAGTTCTCCTTTTGATGGTAGAAAATGAGTATCATTTTATCATGGTAGTCATTTAGTGGAAAGGAAATTTGCAAAAGGAAAAATGTTTCAGTTTTCACTTTACTTTGCTTGGTGGAAAATCAATAGATATAGGGAGTGGTTAGTTCCATCTACGTGACTATTCCAATCAGAGAACTTTGGGAGTTGTCCCCGCCAGGTATAATGGTTTTACATTACATGATGTCATTGCAGCAATATAGTTAGAGAACTACTTTCTTTCTTCCCTATTTTTTTTTCCTCCGTATCTTTATGCTGGTAATGTGAGATGGAATCGGTGGAACTCTGCAATGTAATTTACTCTAAATATTTTACCATTTACTCCCATGTCTTCTATTTGTTTCTTTGGAATTGTGTCTGCTTTCTTTTTAGGCTGAGTTAAAGGTCTAAAATGATTCAATTCAAATTATGAAAATTTAGTAGAAAATAAGAATGAAAGTGAAGGTTTTCAGTGAAAGGAAAGTAATGAAAAATTTGATTATGATAAAAAAAATTAGAAATTAGGATTGCATGAAAATTATTTTTATGGCACAATAAATCTTAAAAATATAACTATAGATTCTTCAAGATACAAATGGTGTGATCTTGAGTGGTTCCAGAACAGTCTTTTGGTAATATAAATAATCCTTCACTCCTCAGCTTCAGACCAAAGCTTCACTTCTGCACCATCTCTGCTAACTGCTCCTTTTCTTTCATATCACCAACTCTGCTACAATATTTCCTTCATTCGCTCTCTCTTTTGCTTCCTTCTCCCTTCCGTCTCTCCACATATAGCAAAGCCAACTCTGAGCTTCCTTCCTTCTCTCTTTGTTTCTCTTCTACGCTTCCTTCTTCTTCTCGTCGTCGTTGCGCCGCAACCTCTGTTCTCAACTCCGTTCTCTGCTTCTTCAGCGACCCATTCTCGTGGTTTACTTGACAATTACTGTTTTCGGTGAGTTCTCTTTCTCCATTCTCTGATTTTTTTTGTTTAATATTTTTGCTCTATTTCTCAGCCTTGTCACATTTTGCTGTGTTTTTTTTAGTTAGGTTGGTCTCATTTGTAGTCTGCAAGTCATGTATTTGATCAAATGACTGAATGAACTTTGTATTTCTTTATGACAAAGCTCATTTTATTTTTTAATTTTGTGGTTTGGTATTTGATAAACATGGATTATTTACAAGTGTTTTCTTTGGTTTGATGAGATTAATGATCCTATTTCCTTTGATTCTTTTTGTTTTTAATGTTTTATGCTAAGCATTCTTTACATGTGTTTAAAATTCTGCTTCTAACCTTTTGTGAATCATTCTTTGCAGTCAAAGTTATCCAGGAAGCCTGTGTTTATGAAGGAAATTTTTTAATTCGTTATTTATTTATTTCACATCTATTTATGTTGTTTATTTGGGATTTTTAAAATTGTTTATGCGTAGAATGTATAAATGTAGGCTTTGAATTAAAGCACTAGTGAAGTTGGAGCATGCAAGTCTCTAAATTTTGTTATGCAATCTTAAGTAGAAAAACTAAAACCTTTTTTGGTTTTTTATTGTTTTCAAGCCATTAAATGGAGTGCTTACCATTCCATTGGCAAATGGTGCCTCAGTGAATCTCCATATGTCAAAGGTATAATAAGGATTTTAAGATATATTTTTCTGCTTATATGTGAATGTGTTAAGACTGATTGGGAGGTTTACATGTTTGTGTAAGGGGCCTAATTGAGGATAAGTGAGGACTTGTATAAGGGACCTAATTGTTCATGCTGGTTGCCTTCTCCAAGCAAGGAATGTCTAGGTGAGTTCATTTACCTAAGTAGTTCACTTCATATACTAATTGCTGAATTGATGGCCATCATAGTTTTACCTAGATGAGTTCATTTACTGAGGTCTTATTCTGGAGCTGATACTAACATAATTCAAGTGATTTGAATTATATGGTAAACAATTTTATTGCTTCACTGTTTGTTTTCTACTTGAGCTGATTTATGACAACACATTATAACATTGATTGATCCATGTAACTAAATTCCTACTTTGTTATTTTTGTGGATTTTTGCTGTATTTTTGCTACTTGAGTGAAACAAACATTCCTATCTATTAATATCTAACTATCTAAAGTTAAATTGTGCATTTCCTTTTGAGCTTATTAGAAATCAAATGATAGAGTGATAGTTGGCTTTGGTTTGTTGTTAATCTATCGATTATATTGAATTTTAATGTATAGTTGTATATAAGAGACTGTGGCTTTATGTATCAATTTTATTTATGAAGAGAATGAGGTTGTTTATGAGAGAAAGAGACAAGGTTTAGTAGATGTTAAGGGAGCAAAAAATTTGTAATCAGAGAAAATGGAGAATAAAAAAATCTGTTAAGGTGAATTGTAATCCCTGTTTTAATATCATTTGTTCAACTACCCCTGATTGTTAAGGTGAATTTTGAATTTTCACAAATTTATTCGTATTAGTCCTGAATTTTGTTTTCAAGTTTTCAATTTTGTGTGCTTATTTGTGATGTTAAAGGTTTGTTTGTTCTGCAAATGATAGCCATAATATATGTTGATGTCATGTTTCTTTAACTGCGATAGCTAATGATGTATTATCTATTATTATTTATATTTCCCCCCTAAAATACACAATTTGACTGACAATAAAAAGATTCTGAAAATTTGTATATATTAATCTCCAAACATTGGCTTATGACAGCTAGCCTGATATCTTAAAGATGATATAAGGTGAGCTTCCTACATTTATGATTTTGGGTTGGGTACTTGGGTTGCATGATATCCTTTGCTAATACTATTTAGTGGAGATAATGTTATCATTTATTCTAGGTAGAATTACTTTGGCATTCTAGAAGATTTTCTGGCTGTGCAGGTGGGCTGAATTATCAGCTGAGGCTGTGAGCTAGCACTTCTACCCTGGTTGTCATATATATTTTTTTCATTGAAACATGTATGTGGCAGATAAATTGGGTCATGAGATGCCAGGTTGAATAGTTGTGGCTTCATTGTGGAGATTGAGATGCTGAAAAGACTTGAATAATGTGAGAAATGATATAAAATTAAGGTCCCACAATAAAATATTATTGATTCCATCTTTTGAGTGATAAGCCTGCTATATATCATATGCTTATCTTTATTTTATTAACATTATAGGCGGGGATTATATTTCCAGTCTTGCCTCATTGCCAAATTTGTAGGGAATCTTTTAAATCACAAGTGCTATAACATTGAGGGGCATTATCTACACGATTGAAATACATTTTACTATTCTGCAGTGAGATTCAATTTGACTGAATGAAGCTGATGGGCTTTCAATTTCAATGAATGCAGGAAATAGCTGGAAAAAATTTAAGGTTGTGGTCAAGCCTAAAAGGGAAATCATCACATTGGTGAAGGCTTGCAAGCTGATAAATTCTACTTTTTCATGAAATAAGTTGATCTATTTTGAGATCACCTCCATCTGGTAGTTTACATCCTTCAGTTTTCCTTTGGATTAAGAATTCTTTGAAACTTTTAGTTCCAAAGCCGTGTATATTTTGGAGAAATCTTTTTTATACCTTATCATCTCTCTAAAAACAAGATCATATTAGCCTTAGTTTTAATTTAATTTAGATTTCGAATATGTTAAATAACTGTTAATAACTGTTTAATTACTTGGATTTAATTTTGTGAGTACCCCTGTATATAGAGGGCCTTATTGTATAATGAAATGCTATTTTATCCTTCTATTTTGAGTTAGTTTGGTTAAATTCTACTCACTCTAATTACACTTTCTAGTATAAGTCTGGACATTGAGAAGGTGGGCATCATATAATAAGACGTAGGATAACTCTGTTATTTGACTTGTGCTTTTTGCCTTACTGCTAGGTTGGATCAGATGTCAACCTGTGGACACACCTTTGAGACAAGAATGCTACTTATTTTCTGTTTAAGTCATTAGTTGCATAGTGAAGTTAAAAACTGCACTCTCTCTTGCTATTGTTTTCCGATAAAAAAAATTGGTGAATTAAGTCAAGGAGACTTAGCAAAATTACATTGAATTACAAGATTTAAATACTCTTTATTTAGTATTTATAGATTATTTAGGAAGGATATTTTCAGCAATGAGAAATGAACTTACTATTGTTGATTCAATGTAACATGTTTCATATATAATATGTCTTTCAGTATTTTAGCAATGATTTGATTAATAAACATGTGTATATATAAAAAATATTAACTCTATGCCAATTAATTAGTATAACATGGTTGATCACCCGTATGGAGCAACTTGTACATGATATAATTATAGTTTAATTAGAAATTTGTATTTCAAGTCTTGATAAACAATTAAGTGACTTAGAAGAAAAATTTGATATTCATAGTGATCTCAGATAGCTAAAATATCTAATAATGCTTCTGAATTTTTTACCACGAAGTAAAACATAATTGAAACATAATTTTATTTTGTTTTCAAGAATATCACAAATAGTATTATTTTACTTATCATATATATATATATATATATATATATATATAAATTAAAACCATTTAAAAAATATGCAGAGCGTAGCAAAGCTACATAATAACATCTATTTAATATATTTATTATTAAACAATAGTTTGATTCTTTGTTATAACACCATCAAAGTTAATTATTTTAATGAACTAAATCAATAATATCAAAAATATTATTATTTTACTTATTATATATATAAAAATTTAAACCAATTTTAAAATATGCTGAGCTTTTCCTGTTTTCCATTTATGGCTTAATTTACGCAGCTAATGCTTTCCATTTATGGCTTAATTTGCTCAGCAAATTGTATAGTGTTAGTAATTGATGGTAGTTCTTATAAATGTTTTGCAGCTCTCCACGGTTGTAAAATAATTCTTATAAATATTTTAATTCAATTCTTATTATAATTGGCATAATAACATTTAAGTAATATCTTTATTAAAAAATAACGGTTTAATGGATTATTATATGACAATCAAAGTTAATTAATTAAAATTATTTTATTAATAATACAATAAATAAAATATTGATAGTCATGATAGACATAAAAATTAAAATTAATTTATAAATTCTTTTATGATAGAAACTATAATTATCATCTACATGAAATAATTAATTTTTGGGCTATCATGAGTGAACCGGGGGAAAGATATTTGTTTTTTAAAAAATTAACACAATTATATATCAAACAATCAACAATATATATTTTTATTAAATATAAAATAATGAGAAATATTTTTATTAAATATAAAATTATGGATAAATAACAGTAAAACTAAATGGTTACATTTTTTAAATAAAAATATTTATAGCTTTATTATTTAAATTTAATCTGGATTTAAAATTTTTTAACTTTTTTTATTTAATTCAGTTGGTACAATCACTAACATAATAATATTTAGTTAATATATTTATTAGAAAATTATAATTTGATTCTTTGTTATAAGATAATCAAAGTTAATTAATTTAAATTACTTTATCTACAAAATTATAAATAAAATTATTTTTAATTATC
>PYAF01002587.1:178221-191681 GCA_007407185.1 Glycine tomentella
AATTCTTACAATAATAACTCTAATAACATTTAATTAATATATTTATTATAATTTTTTTTATTCTTTAGTATAGGAAAACCAAAGTTAATTAATTTAATTTACTTAATCAATAATATCATAAATACAATATTTTTAGTTCTGATAGAGATAAAATATTTTCTAAAAACCAAACACACTAAAAAAATTCATTAATCATAAAATCAATTCTATTCACTGCAAAATTGATTTTAAGAAATTATAGTTTACATTACATTAAAAACCAGATCAAAGGCAAATAACTTTTTGTGTCAAATATTTGATCATGATTAAATTAGCTTTTGGACACTAATATGAGTTCATACACTTTTTAAATATTTTGTGTTGATTACCAATTTTTTTTATATTACTAAAAATCTTTAACTCAATAATTCTTAATCATTAAACCTTTAAATTATTTTATACAAATCTATGGGGAGCCATCCCGTGAGTATGCGGATGCATCAGTATCCGCACGGGTAGTAATAATAGTGTCATAATAATAATCCCAAAATATTAAGGAAAAGGGTACTGTTTTCGATTCGATCAACTCACTCACGCGCACGCCTTTCATTCCATTCCGATGCGATGACGACGACGAATTCCGTCTTCTACCTTGACTGGCACAATGAATTCTATCCTACCTATCATGATTTCTACCTTCTCCCCCTTTTCGCTCTCTTCTTCCCTTCCCTTCGATTCTTTCTCGACCGATTCATATTCGAGGTTCGTTCCTTACCTTACCCATTGACTCACTACCAATCACATATTACTAATTATTTTTTTTATTGACAAATATTAGTTGTTAATTGTTTGTGTTTTTTAACGAGGAAGTCGAATCCGCACTAATTAAATTTGTAATAATCAATGTTTGTTCAAACTCTGCTTCTGCTGTTGTCTTTGACTTTTCTGTTATGACTACAGAAAGTGGCGAGACGGTTGATTTTCGGAAAGGGGCATGCGGCGCTGGACTACCATTCAGACGAGAGAAGAAAAAGGATTAGGAAATTTAAGGAATCAGCTTGGAAATGTGTTTATTATCTTTCAGCTGAGATTCTTGCTTTGTCTGTAACATACGATGAACCATGGTTTACAAATACTAGAAACTTTTGGGTGGGCCCAGGGACCCAGGTCTGGCCAGATCAAAAGATCAAGTAAAATTATTTCTCCACTTATTATTCTGCTTATGCTTGAACCTTACATATGATTTGAATTTATAACCTTTTAACGAACCAATTCATTGAACACAAGTGATTAATGTGCTGAATTTAAGATTAAATTGTTCAGTGCTACTTGAGTTCGATCCTTGGTGGAAACAATTTTTGGTCAGCCTTTATGGCCGAATTCCAAATTAGTCAGAACATTTTCCCTTGATGAACTGGAGGGTTAAGACAAAAAAGAATAACCTTTTAACATACATTTCAGGTTGAAATTGAAGGCAGTCTATATGTATGCTGCTGGATTTTATTCATACTCCATTTTTGCTTTGATATTTTGGGAAACAAGGCGCTCTGACTTTGGAGTGTCCATGAGTCATCATGTTGCTACTGTAATTCTCATTGTTCTGTCTTACATTTTTAGGTATGTTTTTTTCATTCACTTGAGTGTTTCTCTTGTCATTCAAGCTTTTTTGTCCTCAAATTTGATCAGTTTTGTAGATTTTATTTATTTCATTTTGTCTGAATTTACTTCAATTCGAGCTCCTTGTCAAAACATGTATTTTAGTTTTTTGTTGACCATGGTATTGGTACTAAGTAGTCCCACCAGAAGCAGTGACTAATCTTCATCATGGACCATGAGCGCACACAAGGTGGATATTCCCCTCCCAACATGATTTATTCCATACCCAATGGCCAACCAGGATTCAAACCCTGGACCACTTTAAGGGAGACAAGTAGCTACCACTTGTGGCAACCATTATCGGTTGAGAACATGTAGTTTTGTCATTTGTTTCATGCATTTTGTTTGACTAATGAATTTTATAACTTACTGGGTCTTAATGGAAAACAAAGGGTGAAATACTATTTCAAAATTTTAAGCAGCCTTTTGATTGAATCACACACATGAGAGGCCGAGAGAGAGAATTTTGGAACTAATTCCCACACTAGTTCTATTTTTAATTTTAATTTAATTCTCTTTGGAAATTTGATTTTGTTTCTCTTCTATGTTTAACACATTCAGGTTTGCTCGTGTTGGATCAGTTGTTTTAGCACTTCATGATGCTAGCGATGTGTTTCTGGAGATAGGGAAAATGTCCAAATACAGTGGTGCTGAAACTATGGCTAGCTTTGCTTTTCTTCTATTTGTTTTATCTTGGATCATATTGCGCCTCATTTACTACCCATTCTGGATTCTTTGGAGTACAAGGTTTATATTTGTCTGCTTGCCAATTTACATTATTTTTCCTTCTCGCTGTTATATTTTATAGTCTTGACCTGTCTATTATGTGGCTTCTTAAAATCTAGGCGAATAACAAAATGATGTCCCTGCATATATTTAGTAAAAGTAAAAAAAGAATTAATGAAATACACTCTGAAAGGATGATGGCCCCCTGTTCAAATTCAAAATGTTTTCATCTCGTATGAAAATATACACCTTTCTGCATGTGTTCTTAACAAACAGAATTACTAGTTTTGTTATTTTAAATTTTCATCCCTTTGATTTTCCTTCTTTTTGTCTCTTTGATTTTCTGGATAATGGATTAACAATTAACTTTTCATCTATACTGGTTCCTTTATTGAAAATTAAGAGCTTATATGCTTGAGTGGTTTGGATTATGTATTGGGCAACGGCAATGATTCAGTGCCTAATAATTTGTAGAGCTGTTACAGTACCCATCTGTGTCAAAGCATGCATGTAATACACTAATACTGTAATACAAAATTACTTAATCAATTGCAGTATGAACAGAAGGAGAAGAAAATAGATTTGTGTTATTTTAGCGAAATTCTGAAGTGATTTTCTTAGTTAATGGTTAGATTCTCTAGAGGCTTTGCCAATTCTGAGCACTCTCTTCCTAACCTTAATCTCTTTGATAGAACACAATCTTCTATTACTCAGGTTCATAAGAAAAGAAATTAAAGGAAACAGTTAGGTAACTAACTAGACAAGGGTTAGTTAGTTAGCAGGAGGTAGTTTGTGACTTGGTCAGGTTGTAGTAAGGATATATAAAGGCCAAAGGTGTAAAGAGAGGGCTAAGAAAGATTTTAGACATTGAGTGGAGGGGCCAGGTTCCTCGAATTACTTGGCTGTTATTTTCTCTGTAATTCTCTCATCACCACTCACCAGTGAATACACACTCTTCATACTTTGTTACTTTATATCACTTTCTTTTTTATCATACCCTGGTCCCGTCCTATCAATTGGTACCTGAGCTCTTGAATTCAGTAGTTGTGGGTGGGGAGTAGCACATTTGATGGGGAGTACAAGGATGGATTTCCCAGTAGAGGCTTTGGAGAGGGTGGCATTGGGCTGGAGTCAATTCCAAGAGGGACTAGATGCAAGATTGGAGGTAAGATTCTCCCATCAAGATTCATGCATGGATTAGCTGCAACAGATGGTGGATAGGTTGGTATCTACAATATCTGAAAAAGGTTCAAGAACAGGAGACCCAAGGGGTGAGACAGGGGGAGGAGATGAAGGGGAGTTTGGAGGGAATGTACAACCTGAATCTGGGAAAGGATTAAAGGAAACAAATGGAGGTAGCTTGACATACTCATCTTTGAAGGGGAGGGTGCTTTTGGATGGATAGGAAAATTGGAGAGGTATTTTCGATTAAGGAGAATAAGGGAAGAAGAAAAGATGGAGGCGGTAATGGTGGCTCTTGAAGGAGATGCACTTTCATGGTTTGAATGATGTGAAACTTGCAATTCAAATCGGTTTTGGGAAGAATTCAAGACTGCCTTGATTGAGAGGCTCCAACTAGTCATGATGAGTGATTCTTTTGAATCTCTTCTAACCTTGAAACAAGAGCAGACATTGGCTAAATTTGTCACCCAATTTGAAAGGCTAGCAAGAGCGGTGAAGGGGGAGGATTAGTATTTGATGGGAATTTCCAATGGGTTGAGGGAGAAGAGTCAAAATTGCATAAGAGGAAGAGTCTTTTGGAGATGATGAATAAAGCACTCACCATGGAGGAGAAAAATATAGCAACAGCCAGATGTAACAACATTCTTGGAAGCAATCTTGAGAGAAGGGCAAACAACTGTGCTCATAGTTTAGGCACAAGAATATCCAGGGAATGCCAACCATAATTAAAAGGGTTAAAAATAGGAATTTGTCTTCCCAAACCTCCCAGTTAACAATCTACAAGGGGTTAGGGGGATATTGTAATTCGGAAAAACTTCTTATTTGGTTTAGAGGGGAGTGGACATAGTCCTTCTGTTAGAATGGTTGGCTGAGTTGGGAGAGATCAAAGCTAATTTCGATGATTTAAAATTGAAGTTTAAGGAGGATAGTCAAACCAAGCTGTTTAGGAAGAATCTGAATTAATTAAATCCTTGACATCCATCAAGCTCATGAAGGGAGCCTTATAGGATCAAGGACAAGGTTTCATTTTGGAGCTTAATCATATTCCTGATCAACCTGTGATAGAGGTTGAAGTTGCAATAGGGTGACTTAGATAAATATCAATATGTCTTTTAGGGCCCTCAAAGTCCACCTTCACATAGGAGACTATCATGAAATAGTGCTGAAACCAGATGCTGAAGTTCCAAATACAAGGCCATGTAAATATTCCCATTACCAAAAGGCAGAGATTGAAAAGTAGTCAATGAGATGTTGGTGGCAAGCATCATTAGACCACATGTAAGTCCCTTTGCTATTCCTATTAATTTGGTGAAGAAGAGGGACAGGGGTCGAGATTCTGTTTTGACTATAGAACTTTAAACAAGATTACCCTGCCTAGCAATTTTCCAGTTCTGGTGATTGTATAGTTGTTGGATGTAATTGGAGGAGCTACAATTTTCTCCAAATTGGACTTGAAATTGACTTACCGTCAAATATGTATGCGAGGAAAGGACATTGAAAAACTATGTTCTGCATCCAAACTATTTTCTGCACCCATGAAGGACACTGAATTTCCTGTTTGACTTGACAAATGCTCCCTCTACTTTCCAGTCCTTGATGAATGAAGTGTTGAGGCCTTTTCTGTGGAAATTTGTCCGTGTTCTTCATTGATATCCTTATAATTATTGTGCTACAATGGAGGAACATATGAAGCACTTAGAGTTGGTCTTGCTGGTACTAATGCAACATGATTTAAAGGTTAACCAAAACAAGTGCATCTTCTGGCAAGCTAGCGTTGAGTACCACCATCATATTATCACATCAAAAGGTGTGGCAACTGATCCTAAGAAATCAGAGGCAATTTGGTTGTGGTCTATTCCAAAGGATATCAAGGGGTTAAGGGGTTTTCTTGGTCTTGTTCTTATTTGATATTACAGGAGATTCATTGAGGGGTCTCAACCCTTAACTTCTTTACTTAAAAAAGATGCTTTCCATTGGGATAAAGAGGCATAACTAGCCTCTGTGGGATTAAAGGCTGTTACCACTTTTCCTATATTGGCAGTCTTGAATTTCTCCAAACAATTTTTGTGGAAATTGATGCATTAGGGACTGGAATGGGTGCAATTCTTTTACAACATGAAAGACTGTTAGCATTTTGGAGCAAAAACATCTGAAAGGAGCCAATGTTGGCTGTGAAGTGTGAAGTGGAGACACTATCTGTTGCACAGGCATTTTATAATCAGAACAGATATTATAAGTTTAAAGTTTCTTACTGAATAGAGACTAATGAGTGAGGGCCAAATTAGATGGGCAACTAAGTTGATTTGTTGTGATTTTGAAGTACAATATAAGATTGGGTAAGGAAAATTCAGCTGCAGATACTCTTTCTTGTGCTTCTTTTGCTGCCCTTTCATTAGCACAGGGAGTGGAATGGCTTGATTAGGAAGAGGAGTTGCAAGGGGATCCTCGTCTTCTGAAAACTTTCAAGATACTCTTGCCAATAGTACAACTTACCCTACACGGAGGTCATTTTTTCTATAAACAGAGACTAGTGTTCTCCAAACAATCACCTATGTTCCAACACTCTTGAAGGAATTCCATGATATATGCATGGGGAGCATTTCGGGTATTTTAGAACTTATAAGAGTGGCAGGGGTTGTGATTTCATAAGGCATGAGGTCAGATATAAGAAATTATGTAGCTTGTAGTGAAGTTTGCCAACAAAATCAATCAAGCACTGTCACCTACTCCCTCTGGTCTCAAATATAAGAAAAACATGGCACACTAACTAAGAAAGTTAGTTAACCACATTTTATTGAATCAATTTCAATTAAAAAGTAATTTTTCCCAACTTACCCTTCATTGGAACTTGTTATCAATGATAAGAAAGAGTCATTGAAACTAGAACCTCAATTAAATGAAGGGTATTTTAGAGATAATAGCATTAAATAAGGTAAAGTTGAAATTTTCTTATATTTGAGACCAAGAAAAAAATGTTTTTTTTTTCTTATATTTGAGACCAGAGGAGTACATGAGATTGCTGCAACCCTTGTGTATTCTGACCAAGATTTGGGCTGACATCTCTGGATTTTATAGGAGGGGTAACCAAGGCTCATGGCAAGGACACTATTTTAGTGATGGAGGACAGGCTAACTAAATTAACCCATTTATTTTCAATTACTCACCTTTCTCAGGTTAGGACATTGCAGAAGTATTCATTTAAGAGAGTTTGTTTGCATGATTTTCTCTCAATCTACTAACTGACAAGGATCAACTTTTTATGAGTGGGTTTTGGAAGGCACTATTCAAACATACAGGAATTCAACTTCGGATGAGTTGCTTACCATCTGCAGACAGATGGGCTAACCAAAATGGTCAATCGATGCTTGGATGTTTATTTTTCACTGCTTGACAGGTACAAAACCAAGACAATGGCAGCTGCATCTAGTGTGGGCAGAATTTTGGTTGAATACCAATTTTAATGCATCCACCAAGATGTCTCCTTTCCGAGCTTTGTTATGGGCAGGACCCTCTATTGTTTAAAGGAACCACAGTTCTTTCCATGATTGAGGAAATTGATCAGCTGACTCAACTAATAGATAGCCTACTGCAGGAGCTGCATGAGAATTTACTAATAGCATAGGAGCAGATAAGATATGGTTTTTGAGGAAGGTGACTGGGCTTTTTTGAAGCTTCAACCCTTATAAGATGAGATCAATGGCTAAAAGATTGAATGAGAAGTTGAGCCCAAAATGTTGTGGACACTACAAGGTCTCAAGAAGGATGGGGGCATTTGCTTATAAATTACAGCCTTCAACCCATAGAAAAATTCAACTGTTTTCCATATTTCAGTGTTGGAGAAAGTTGTTGGCCCCACACAACAGTCACAACCTTTACCACTTTATGTTGACTGAAGACCTGCAGATTTCTCTAGAGTTGGTTTTGGATTCTAGATTAAATGCCCCTGGACAAAAAGAAGGTTCTAATCAGGTGGCAGAATTTACCAAAATATGAAAACAGTTGGGAGGTTGCTTCAGAGGTTGACTGAGCTTTTACTTACTTCCACCTCAAGGTTACGATGCCAGTTATTGGGAGAGGGGGGTATTGATAGAATATGTCCCTCTATTACTCTGATTTATAAGAGAAGAAATAAAAAGAAACAGTTAGGTAACTAGATGGGGGTTACTTAGTGGGAGTTAATTTCTGATTTGGGCAGTCTGTAGTCAGGATATATAATGAACTTTATAATGGCCAAAGGTGTAAAGAGAGAGCTAAGAAAGGTTCTTGGCAATAAGTGGAGGGTTCAGGTGTCTCGAATTACCGGGGTGTGATTTTCTTTGTAATTTTCTCATCTCAAGTGAATACACACTCTCTCTCTTTCTCTTTCTTTTTCATCATACCCTGTTCCAGTTCTATCACACTTTCGAAAAGTATTACCCTTTGGTTCGTATGATATATCCACATGTCCCATGGAGATTCTCATTTGGACTGTTTATGCATGTGGAAAAATGTGATTGGGTAATGTCAGTGCTATGATAAGTTAGAGAAACAAAATATGATATCTGTCCGCATGAGATTTACCACTGGATTATTGCACTGTTGTTTTTAAATCAAACCCCCCTCCCCCGTCTCTGCAAGAGTCCCCCCTTTAGCATTTCAAATTTCAAATATAAGGATGTATTGACTTGTTCAATTGATCTGATTGATTGTTCCCTCAGTCTCAATCCTTAAAGATGGATTTTCTATATTAATGCAGATATTGCTTTTTGGCCAAAAGATCTTGTGTTAGGGATATATAGACATTTAACAATCCTTATTCTGAAAAAATATTTCGATGTATTTCTTGTTCAGCTTTTTCATACTGTCCATTATCCATTTTTCATTTTTTCTTGTTTATTATTACTTTGGGTCATTATTTTAGGTTTTAGCTGTCTTGTTTGAGCACATTTATAAAATTAAATTTGTCCACTGGGGTAAGTTTCTAAGTAAATCTTATTGTAAGCACTGTAAAATAAATTTTGTTTTGTCTTTATAGAAATTTAAACAATTCAATTTGAGGACTCATACTTGAGCTGTCCATCGTTCATATTTCATTTCCTTCCTCTGTTCAATTGTTTTACTTCTCTTTTTACCAGCTATGAAGTTCTGCTCACCTTGGATAAGGAAAAGCACCGAGTGGATGGTCCAATATATTATTATGTGTTCAATAGTCTGCTGTACTGCTTGCTTGTTATGCATATTTATTGGTGGGTGTTGATATTTCGGATGCTTGTTAAACAAATCCAAGCAAGAGGAAAAGTTAGTGAAGATGTTCGATCTGGTAAGTTGAAAGATGTGTTCTGTGCAAGGCTTTCTTATGTAAACTTTCCATTGACTGAGCAGCTTTGTGAAAAATTTGTTCCATCACTCAATGGGGGATACTGAAGTTATTAATTGGAAAAAGAGGCTTACCAAACTAAAATTGACAAACAGGATACGATGATGACTTGACATTTGTAACATATCACTTTGATGTACTTATCATAGAATCATAAATTAATTGTTTTATGTTGAATCAATCAGAAATTGATTTAGTTGCATTAATGGCTTTGGTGTGTCATTTTCTATTATTTGTGTATCGCTTGATAGGAAATTTCTCTTACTGTTTATCTTGTTGCGAACTTCTGCACATTTTCTTTATGCAGATTCAGAAGATGAAGATGAACATGAAGATTGAGTAGGGAAGCAAAAGCACAATGTATTCTTTAGGCAAAGGTGAATCTAAAATGATGACAAATTGTTTTACACCCTAACATGATGAATATTGTCGTATGTTACGTGGATTTATTTTATGTTAAATTATCCATTTTTTATTTTTTATTTTTTATAAAAAAGAGTCAGTTTGTCCATAATTATATTGTAAACTAGAAACTTATAAGTTTTTCTTCTTTCTACTAGTTCGTTGTACCAGCTAAAGGTTTGGAGGAAACTGCACACAAAAATGTTTAAAGTCTTTGCCTCTCTTTTAATGCATGTACTCAACTCTTTTTTAATCTTTTTTGTTAGCATTATCTCATGGTACACTGGCATATGAGGCAAAAGAGGGAATTTAAAGTTTATCTTTGTTAGGTGTTGACATAAAGAGAAATACAAAAATGAAAAACAACACCAGTATTTTTTTAGTGTTGACTACGACTCCAGTATTATGAAATCATGTTAGATTCTACTTTCCTTAAATTAAGGGAGATCCTGTTTGTTTTTATTTCTTGCAGATGATTTGGTTAGCTTCAATTGTTTTCTGTGCCTTTGGCCACAAAGCTAATTTCAAATCTTAATCAAATTGAGAGGATTGTATTTATACGGATTTGAGTACAGACTTCGGAGCTGGTATAAAATGACAACAGATGGATAGAATTTTGATTCTTCTAAACTATGGGACTCTGCTGCACCTCCTGAAGTTTAGGTGTACTTCCTGACATTTGGTGAAGATATTTTGACTTTCTTGATTATTTGTCCATCGATCAAATTACAAGTTGTGTGTCCATTAATGTTTTCTGCCATAGATGTTGTCCTCTTGGTTTTCATTTATTGGAGACGGAAATTATGGACTTAAAAAGCAAAACGAAAAACCTACTATAAATTATTTTGCTAGTTGATTCTGATAACGCTTCTGCTTTTTAGATGCTTTGTTTTCACATTTATGACCGTTAGTAAAGGAGGAATTTCTGTGGCCAAGGATTGAATTTAGCAACAAAATATTGCACCAGGGTCGTACAGCTTTGACTCAGTGGTACCAAATCTGGCCACAAACTCATTATCATATTTACAATTTAATGTTGTGTGCAGACATTGTTAAAAGAAAAGGAAAGATACCAACAACAGATGTCATATGTGATAATGACGACTTATGTCTCTTAATCAAGTGATCCTTTGTTGATCATTAAAAATGAAATAAATCGTGTTGGAAGGAGAATAGTCACATTGTGTATGCCCATGGTCTCTGATGAAGATTAGTCACTATTTATGATAAGGATTACTTCGTACCAATATAATAGTCAACAAAAAAAAGAAGAAATAGTTTCATTTTAAGGAACATGTTGGAAGTTTTTACCAATAGTAAATAGTGGTATTTTTGTTTTTTGGAATTGATTCTAAAAATTTTATTGACACAAATTGATCGACTTGATTTTCTAATTTTCATTGCAAATTATTGTACCTACATTGGGGTACTCTAGTAATTTTGCTACTATGCCACATATTGATCTTGGAAAATAAGGCCTTCACCCAATTTGATGAAAGCTTGACAAAGGAAGGGATACCTACAAAAGATATTGACATTCAAGTTTTATATCGATTCATATATATAAGAAAGGTAATAATGATAATTAATAATTGGTTTTCCTCGAGAATCTAACCCTTTATCTTAATGGGCTATAGGTCATAAGGCCCACTCTTGATTACCATTTTGGCTAATCAAAACTTTAATTATTAATTGCTAGATAATCGTATGATTAATCCATATTAATTAGTTGTTCATATAATTAGATCCCTTAGGTTGGCATGGATGAGATGTTCTTGGCCCATTGGGAATATCTTTGTTGTGCTTTAGGGTGGGTAAAGTAAAGGTATTCGGTCACTCGATGTCACTCGACATTTCTGCTACCATTATGGCCGAAATGAAATAAAGATATTTGGTTATTTGGTCATTCGATCATTTCAATATACATGCCCCTCAAGCCTTAATGAACCTTTTGGAACAAAAAGAGTTTCATTATATGAGCCAAATATTGATAACCTTTCATCATGACTTTTTTAGGGAAACACATTAATTGTCAAGTTGCATCTCTTTGTTTGGCTATCATTATGATGAAGGTGATTGTTGTAAGTCCAGGAAATGAAGCATTGTTCTACGATGATTGTTGATTTGAAGAGATCCTACGGCCAAAGAGGGTTACATTATTTGGCCCTCCATGGATCTTGCTCCTATAAATAAGACTTTGGCTTGACTCCATGGTTGTTCATTCTCGCTTCTATATTTTTTTAGTTCTAATTTGAGAGATTTCTTTCGAGAAGAATTTTGAAATGCTTTGTAGTTTAGGTATGTTTATTTTTCATTTGGTAAATTTTAGTCTAGATGTGTCTTAGTGAGTCAGTGGAGTTCGAGAGGTTAGGTTTTGGTATAATGTTGCCAACAAAGGCTGTAGATCTTAGGGATTTGAGATCATCTACTTCTGGAAATTTGTTGTCGTCAGCTTCTAGAGCTTCTTTTGATTCCAGTAGTTCTTTGAGTTTGGTCTCACCTCCCCTTAATCAAGGTGTCCGATGTTGTTCAGAAAGCTATTATTCATAATGTTGTTTTTCAATTTTTCATGCACAAAATTGTTTTATGTTTTATGAAAGCTTTCATACTTTGATGCATATGATTGAACTAATTTAAAATAGACCTTGTTATACAAAGATGATTTAGTTCAGATATGCCTTTTAACAAAACAATTAAGCTTGTTGTGAAAACCTTCTTATGCATACATTTTGATGAAAGTCATTTTGATGCTCAGAACATTCTGATGCAGTTGTAGTATATGCAACAAGGAATAACAGAATGTAAAAGAGGAAGGAAAGAGAGGATTCAACACGGATTTTTATACTGGTTCACCCCAACCATGGATTACGTCTAGTTCTCACCCTTGAAGATGAGATTTTCCACTAATACAACCAACAACATGTTGGACTAGCCAACTACTGGATTTTTACAACTGCCAACATTCTTGTTAGACTTTCCTTGACAACAACCTATTGGACTTTCAACATCTCCTCACCATAGTATCACACCTGGTCTTGGCTTGGAGATCACCCACTCAACCACGACACCCACTTGGTCATAGGAGATACAATCCAAGTATTCTTCACTTTTAGGTGGGCTTAACCCACAAAAGTAATTCAGTTCCTAGAAGGGAAGACATCTCACCACAGAACCACCTCAATTCTTGGTAGGCAACCTTCAAGTGATTGATACTTATGGGTCTCTTTTAGAAACTTATTACCTAAATGGGTCTATTTCAAAATAAATTACTGGCATGGGTCTATTATTGACCAAAAAGAGGTGAACTAACAATTTTGACTTTCTGGTTTAGTTCCACCTCATTTTTTGTTATTAAAAATTTAGGAGAGGAGGTGGCGTCCACATGAGCAAGCACTATTGATACAACAAATTGTATTTGTTGGTTTAGTTACGCAACTAACATGTGTCCTGCATCAATGAACCAACAAAAGGATCTTGTTGTTATTGTTCGTTCTTGTTGTGTCGTCGGAGCCCAAAGGCATGCTTGGAAACAATTTACAACTAGCAAATTGATTTAGCTGGTTAGATAAATTTAATATTTCTTAACTCTTTAAATATAATGAGACTAAAACATTTCTTTCATATAGTAATATTTTATCTTTGCATTTTGTTACTTTTAGGAAATCTTATTTCAGGTTCAATTTCCTTGACTTTATTCACGTTCAATAAAGTATATGTTTTTTTATTTTAGAAATATCTTTTGAAATTATTTAACGAGTACTGATTCCATGCAGCAACCAACAAAATGGCCTTGTTACTCTAATTTCAAAACTGAACCATCATAATGGCCTTGCTACTCTGTCACTTGACAATGATTGATTCAACAAATTCGATTTGATGGTTGCTTTCACGAGGCTGGGTTTGAAACAACAATTGAAAATTGTGTTTCATCCTTCTAATTGAGTTGGATAGCCATGTCCGCAAATTTAAAGTTTGACCCATTATTTTTGTCAAAATAGACCCATGTTAAGAATATGTTCGAGAACAAACCCATTTAGGTAATAAGTTTATAAAAGATACCCAAAAGGGTCAATCATCTGACAACTTTTACCTCTTACTACGTGTCCCTGACAACAAAACTTTCCTTACTATTAGGAAGCAACCCATCCCAACCATAACT
>PYAF01002587.1:210495-225341 GCA_007407185.1 Glycine tomentella
AATTTTATTCTCTGATATAATAATAAATGTGGTTGGTTAATTATAAAATTAGTTGGGAATATTTTTACATTAATGGGAATAATTAAGACATGTTTAGTTTTAAAAAAAAATTAGAAATGTAAATTATAATTACTAAAATATCATTTTCTTATGTTAAAAATATTTTTTTTCATAAACGAACAACTTTATTATATGTTTAACAAATGAAAAAAAAATATACTAAAAAATGTTATATATCTCATATTTTCATATATCTCTCACTGCTCCTTTAAACTTTATGAGATTGATGGTCAATAAAAATTGGCACATAAATGAAAATTTTGAAAATGACAAAATTTAAAGAATGTAAATGAAGAGATAGTTAGTATAGGAATGTGATAGTGGGTAGGAAGAGAGTATATGTGTATTTTTACTCACAAAGGGAATTTTTATCTTATGGGAATAAATATTCCCTACCCCCTCCGTCAGGATTAAGTATTAGTTGAATGTGAGATTATTGCTTATCCAAATAACAAATATGTCTAGAATTAATTAATTTATTACTTCGTAACAAACACATGATTACTTTTCCCTTCCTTCATGGACTAAAAAATCTACCCATAAAACAAACACCCCCTTAAGTAAATAAGTTAAGCATGACCTGTCCAAAATATAGGTATAGATACTACCTCATTTATGTATCTTTTTATGTTTAAGGTTATTCCACAAGGATTAAGAAATATTTAATGAAACTGAAAATTATTATGTTTGGACTAAAATATCCTTATTCAATACTTTAATCTTTGATACTTGCATCACTAGTAGTGGTATTAAACAAGGGTATAAATATAGAAGGCTACAACATCAAAAGATACGAGAAGGAGGTAGTAATAAATATTAATAGGATGCAAATATATGTTGGAAAAAGGATAAATCTCTTTAAATATATGTTGAAAGTGCCTCAAAATAGGGATGACAATGGATAGAGTACTATACTACTTATCCCATATTCGCATTTGAAAAAAATACTTATACATGCTCTCATATCTAACGAGTAGTAACTTTAATTCTCGTCCTGTACTAATTGAGTACCTATATGCTCATACTCATGGTTATCAAACTCTAGTTTTAAATTGTAAAATCTTACGATTTTACGAGTCTTAACACCCATAACGAGTTAAATCACATACATAATTATTTTTTGGCAAAATCATACTAGACTCGGTAGAATCGAACCAAACTCGATAGAATTAGACCAAACTCGATATAATTGTACGATTTTAAAATTTTGTATTTTTTAATATTTGTTTTTGTTTAGTCTAGACTCTAGAATTTAGTTAAGTTGTGAACTTCAATTTTTTAGTTATTTATAGGTTCATGCAAAGAGGAGAAATCGCTTGCATCAACAGAAGATAAATGACTTAGTTTATGTGATGTACAACTTGAAGCTGAAAAGTAGACAAATAAGAAAAAATGTTGCTCTTCCATTTGAAGATATGGAATCTGATGATGACTGGATAACAAAAGATCTAGATGATACTTTTGATGAAGATAATGTCCAAGTTGAGCAACCTTTAGGTAAAAGTGGTAGTGGAAGCAATATTGACTTGGTTAGAGGAAGTTTTAGTGATCCAATTTTGGATGCATTTGATATTAATAATTTGATTTTGAATGACAATGTTGAAGATTACTTCTCAACCGAGGAAGAGCTTGAAGATGATGGTGGTGGTGGTGATATTGAAAATGACTTAATTAAAGGATTGATGGACATTTGAACTATTTCTATATTTTTTAAATGATTTTATTTTAAAAACTTATGTTTTGTATTATATGAATTTATATTTGATTGGGTATGGACTATGTTAGTTTATTGAATTATTGTATTAAAGTTTATTATTTTGATTTATTTTATGGTTGAAATATTTAATTATGGTTTTATATATAAGAATATTAATATATTTTTATATTGAGTAAACTCTTACGAGTTTACGAGTCGATTATACGAGTCGAGTTTGTAGGGCCTCCACAAATTAGGTAGAATCACGAGTTTGCCAACCTTGCTCAACTAATATTCACTACCCGCACTGTATTTGTGTAATTATTAATTAAAAAGTTGCTACAATTAAATTAAAAAAATTATTCTTAAGTAATATAAACATAATATTAAATCATGAAAACATGAGTCATAACCAAACATTAGAGATATAATCATTTTTATCTATGAATTTTCTAATTCTTAAACTTAATTAACTCTACCAATAAGCTAAAAAAAAATATTCTTATTGGATTTGACATAACCTTCTCACGGCACGTTCCTTTGTGAGTTTCTCCATGAATTGCAGTATGATGTACCTGCAAAGACACTTTATTACTTAAGTTAGAGGCAGAGGTATGCAAGTATCAAAATGTAGGTTGGCTTAAAATTGATTTACCCGAAATATGATGATCCCCTTTTATAGAAGTGAAATTGGATGAGAAGATCTTAATTTTTCTCATAAGATAATGTAAATAGGGATATATATGATTTTGTCTTATTTTTTCTCTAATAATAGATATCTCCTAATTTTTGGAGATATCTCTGTCTTTGTAATAGAAGATAGAGTTTATCTCTAATTACATTAATTATATATGTCAAATTCTCTTTTTCCAAGTAAGCTACTCAGCTGGTCACAAAGTATAAAGCCTTGCCAAGTTCGAGTATTGCATATGCCCCAAGCTTTAAAGCGGACATTTATTTGAACTTAGCCTAATTTTAGTTGAATATATTGGTCAAATAACTCAGTCATACCGAATGACTTAGTCTCGTTGGTCTGTTTTTAGCCAAGAACCTTAAGTTTCAGTCTATTTTTAGTCGAGTAACTTTGTCTTTTTTGTCTTCATTTAGCCGAGTAGCTTAGCCTTTTGGTCTTCTTTGAGCCAAACAGTTGGTTATCTACAATCTAATTTTTAGCTGACTGCAGTTGTCGGTCTATTAGTAAGTCGAATACTATTTGGTCTTATATATGCCCTGGATTGGGTCTTTAGTCAAAGAAACCATTCAATAAGATCTCAGGTTGATAACGAAAAAAAGAATACTTTTATTTAATGTAAAATTTTTAGTGTGTCTCATTCAAAACCTCTCTAACAAAAAGCTTCACGGGAAAAAAAGGCTAGAGTAGGAAAAAAAGTGCATCACCACTTACAAGTTTAACTGTAATAAAATTTGAGGTGAGAAACTTTCCAGGTTCTTGAAATCGCCTTTCTGGATAATTGTTTTAGTCGATAGGCTTTGTTTCCTAGTTACTCGGTAATTCTGAAATTGACATCAACCGGTGTAAAAGACTTAATTTGGGCAAACTTTGAGGAGCTTAAGGACGTCCTTGGTGTCCAAACAACAGATTTAAAATATACAATATTTTACATCAATTATGTTGATAGTCGATGCCAAAAGTATCAGATTTTGTCACATAATTAACGAATCTGACAAAAAAGATATAATTGTTTCATTTTAAACAATTAAAAAATCAAATTAAACATTTTAATAATTAACAGATCAAATTAAATTTTAAAATATAATTAAAAAACCAAGTGTATAATTAAGTTTTTTAAAAGAACATAGAAGCATTCGACGACAAAGTCAAATGATAGTGCGAACCAACTGCCTAGTTAATGTTGATTTAGACTTGATATAATGTTCCAGGAAGTCTAGGTACGACGCTATATATCTATATATAGTACATTTGTAAGCATTCCGATACATGTCCATTTAATTTTTCATGTGAAGTACACCCAGTAGGGGAAAACAATTTCTTCACATTTACAATGAAGCAATCCACTCTATTCCTGTTCCTATTCCTATTCCACCTTGTTCATGCTCTTTCTTACGAAGCTACTTATATTAGAGATGGCCTCCAATCCTATTCCCAGCTTGATCTCCCTCACTCCGTTTTTGGTTCTGAAAGTGTAGCCTTCGATTGCCATGGGAAAGGACCATATGTTGGCGTGTCTGATGGTAGAATTCTCAAGTGGCAAGAGACAAAGAGAGAGTGGATTGACTTTGCAGTTACCTCGCCACACAGGTAAAAACTTGTGATTGTTTGCTTTCAAGTACTTGCATGAAACTATGTTGAATATTGTTTGGAAGTATTCATTAAGATTGATATGCTGAATTTAAAGTTAAATCATTTAAGTAATATTTGAGTTCGATTTTTGACAAAAATATTTTTTTGTCAAAATTTTATTTACCTTCTAATCAAAATTTAAATTAATCAGAATCTCTTTCCATTAATGAACCAAAAGGTTTAAAACAAAAAAATATATTTAAAAACACAAATTTAATAAAGAAAAAAAAAGTTTGCCACAATATTATCCTCACACCCCTTTCTACCAGTCCCCACCTTTAAAAAAGTGTGCCACAATATTATTTGAACATGTTTTAGTGTATGGTTGGAAAGAAATTTGCAAACTTTCTTGTGTAAATGTACTTTTGAAGTAATCAAAACATGTTATTAAAATAAGTTTATTCTTTAAATTGAGCTTGAATCCCCCTAATGAAAAATCAAATATAGCTAGTTGTC
Organism: Glycine tomentella; assembly: GCA_007407185.1. Classification (NCBI taxonomy): domain Eukaryota; kingdom Viridiplantae; phylum Streptophyta; class Magnoliopsida; order Fabales; family Fabaceae; genus Glycine; species Glycine tomentella. The sequence continues at coordinate 215,031 of PYAF01002587.1, forward strand.
TTGAGATAATACTTTTTGAATTAATCATTTGTTTATTTACTCTTCTTGGGGACTAGCACAACCACTTCTTTTCTTTCTTAATTTGGAACTCACCTAAACCTTTTCAAGAGAGAATTACAAATAGAATATATATATATATCAAAGTGTCAAGTAGTTCATATCATTATCTACTGTATTTATATTTAATAATTAGTCTATAATGCAAAATCATCGCGACATATGATGCACAGATCTATGCTAATTAATGGTATAACACGAGAACCCGACACAATTAATAAAATTAGACATTTGTCATTAGTTGAAAACGCCCTAAAGAAATAGTTGAAGAGAATATCGGTCCGGGTCACTTGTCCAGATGATTAAGAAAATTGATAGAGTAGATAATCAGTCAAAAATGGGACAGAATGAGTGTGAAAAACCTGTTTTGATTGGTCATTTAAAAAAATATTAATTTTATTTTAAAATGTTTTTAAATAAACAAAAGTTATTTTTTATTTTTTATAATGAACAAAAATATTATATAAAAATAGAGATACTCTGACTCATATACAAAGAGATAACAATCACCAGTTTAATAACAAAAGTTCACATATGTAATGTCTAGATATAAATTATTTTTTACCTTTTCTTTTAGTTTTTCATCTTGTAAAATATGTAACACTTTTATATACATTTAAAATATCATCTATCTAACATAATTTTTTCATAATTTTATGTTAATTTATATTACACAATATTAGAGATATATTTTATTATTACCAGTTTTATATATCTCGACTTTTTTTTATAAACGGCCAAAGATATGTTATTGCTAAACTCAGCACAAGGAATGCTGTAGACAGTACAAAATCTTATGACATATTATCCAAAGTCCAACAATAATAGAGGAAAAAGAAGACGTGGCATTAAATCCACCACCACCCACATAAAATAACCACCCAAACCAAAATCACATAATATAAACCATAAAACATATATACAAACTAAAAGGAATCCTACTGTTCTAACTCTTAATTTATTGCAAAAACTAGAGATCAACAATGCAATATTTTCGTAGACTCAACCTGCAACGATTTCAAACTACTATAGGCTAATCCTGCATCCCCTTCAAGCACAAAAGAAATAAGAGATCCCTTTCGTTTTGTTTATCAACCATAAACAGATCTAAATTTAGTCATTTCCGTAAAATACTCAAAGTTAGGTTCCTTGCGCGTCTTTAAAAATAGTTATTTTTATGTAGTCATGAAGACCAAATAGAAGCAAACCAAACAAACAACATCCAGGTTATTAATTAATTTGATCCCAATTTAATATCATGATTAAATTAACAAACCATAAATAAGTGTAAAGAAAATTGGAACATGATGTTTTGTAAATAAAAAAGAATATATTCATATATGGCACAGCAATTAAAAGAAAGTTCTAATTTTAGGCATGAATTGCAAACACAAAATAGTTACAAAATAGACAGAAAAGAATTTTGGAAAGATACATATTGGCTACATATGGATAATAGTTGCACATGATATGTAGCCATTTGGTGGAGCAGTTTTTTGTGTGGTTTGGTCGGGTTACCCACATCCTGTGGTATAATTTTGTTTTCGTTTCTTATTAATAAAAAAAAAATTGTTTAGCCTTTCCAAAAAATAAAATTGCAGACACAAAAAATAGTTGAGGTATTTTTTCTTTTTTTAACTCTTCGATTTATTAATCACTTGTGTCTGGTGGAGTTGAAGTAATTATCACACTTTTATAGTATTATTCAAGTCAAGTTAGAAAAAATTTGAAGAAAAAAAATATAGTATTCCAGGTAAGAAGTAATTGATAGTTTATAAATAATTGTCGGAGTAATATTTAATGCATATAAGCATGCATGCAGCAGCTATTCCTCTGAAAAGATTTTGAGATGACCGTACTCCATTATTTTCTGATGCACTTGAAATTGATAGCAATTCCTCTCCTTTATGAAGGGGCAAGTTGATGAACCAAGCCAGGCTGTGTATGTGACGTTCATACATTGGACCTTTTTCTTTAGACTTTTCTTTTATTTTATTTTTAATTATATTATTGGTACGAAATATTTATCAGTTTATAGATGTCTAATTTTTATCGAAAAATCTGACTATCATCTTTAGTGAAATTCTTTTTTTCCAATCAAATTTTTTTAATCCATAATACTTGAATTTAAAATCTTATTTAAAAAAATTAAATCTAATATCACTCAAATCAACAATTTGTTGGTTACTTTTCTTTTTATACCTTAATAGTTATCCATCATTTTCAGTATTAGACAATTATACAAATGCTCATTTATTAGGGTTGGACATACGGATTTCAGCCTCAGGGTTGGCCCGCCAGACCTATAAAGTTGCAGCCTGTCTAAACAAAACTGGCCCATTTAATAATGGGGCTGTTAGAAGTTGACACTCTCTTAACCCCACTCATAAATGAATTGAGTCTATAAATTCGTGAGTCAATCCGTTTTCATTTTTTTAAACTTTTAAGATTAAGATCAGAGCATAAGATATGCTATGAATAACAAAATCATCTAACACCAACCTTCTTAAACGCGTACTAGTTTCTGCCAACAGATCCTGCTAATTACAACCCCACATGCATGATAGATGCTGCCAAATTACACGATCAACCATTGAAGTATTTCTAACATATTCTAAAAGTTTTACATTGACAATTTTATAACCATTTAGATATAATCTATTATTATTATTATTATTATTATTATTATTATTATTATTATTATTATCAATCCAACAGACAATGGCATATATTTGTAATGAGATGCTAGTTTCGTTTTTATTATACATTTTTTATTTGTTAGTAACTAGTTAATTTGGTATAAAATATTTATCAATTCTATTGATAATTAATCTTGTCAAAAAATATGATTAATCACATTTGATAAAGTCTAATGTTGTAATCATACTTTCCCGTTCTATTTATAAAACTCAAACTTAAAATATTGTTTAAAAAATCTTATCATAAGACTGCACTCAAACTAATGGATTGTTGGTATTTTTTTTAGTATAACTCGCAATATATAAACATGACACTATTATTTGGCATTAATTTTTCTTTTTCTTTTGTATTTCTCCGTTAACAGCCATTTAAAAAGAGATTTTTTTATATTAAATTATTCAATATTTTATTACAGATGTTAAGGGTACAAAAAAGATGGAAAAAAGTGTCATAAACTCGATAATATTACATAATTTCTCTAACCTTTCATAAATCTAGTGAAATAAGTCAAAGCTCTAAGTTACTCTAAACCATATCACAAAAATAATAAAAAGCGAGTTTTGTAAGTTAAGACAGATTTTTGCATTTGGCCCCAAAAAAATGGTAGTGAATTTTTTGTACCCCACTCAAGCATACAATAATTATATACATCTCAACGAAGTGTCAATGATACTACTAACAAACGAATGTATTCTTTGTGAGAATAAATTAACAACTTAACTTGTGATGTTACAAATAATAAAACAAAACACATATCATTGACAAGTACGAAAAACATAATCATAATATACCTCGAGTCATTGTCATGAAAGAACTACTTTTGGTTCTTCCAAGTTCTCACTCTCTTTTTAGATGGTATGTCGGACGAAAATGAAAGATGAGTTCAGGGACCAAACACATGTGCTATCTATATAGGCATTCTACCATAAAAAATGCACTTAGTAGCCATTACAACTCATTGATGTCATTCAATATTTGGTCTTTCAACTCCAAAACCGATGGAGCACTTCAGCCAAAGATAACCTTCCAAGTCCAAAATGTATAGACCATTAATAAGGAGTTCATCACAGCTTTTAATAATAAAAACTTATTACATTCTCTTACTTGGTCCAAATGTTTTGACTCATTGACTAAAATAAGTCAAATGTGCAATTTCCTTAAGAAATGAACATGCAAATCATAGCGACAGTTCCTCTTATAACGAGTAATATCATCCATGTATTACGACATGCTCAATTTCCCAAGTATTATACTCAATGTGGTAATCAATGTTTATTCTTAGTCCAAAACATAAATTTTCTCAAATAATCAATGTGCACCTAAATATGAGAAAATATCACAATATAAGAGTTTCAACTCTAACCTTTATATATACAATCATAAAGTGAAACCAAGTCTCATTCTCTCTACATGATCCTTGAACTTAAACAATGGCATGCCTTAGTCAAATGATCAGCGATCATTAGCTTAGTGCTTATATGCTCAATGACCACTTTCTTGTCTTTTACTCTTTCTCTAATGGCTAAGTACTTAATGTCGATGTGTTTACTTCGACTTCCACTTTTGTTATTCTTAGCCATAAAGACAGCAGCGAAGTTATCGCAGAAAATTCTCAAAGGCCTTGAAATAATATAAACTATCTTCAGCCCAAAAATGAAACTCTTAAGCCATACACCTTGTGATGTAGCCTCAAAGCAAGAGACAAATTCAACTTCCATGGTAGAAGTATCAGTTTAAGTCTGCTTAACACTCCTCCACGAAATAGCTCCACCAGCCATCATGAAAATGTACCCAGATGTTGATTTGTGAGAATCAACACACCCAATAAAGTCTGAGTCTGAATAACCAATCACATCTAGATTGTCTGTCTGTCTATACATAAGCATGTGATCTTTGGTCCCTTGAAGGTACCTCATCACTTTCTTTGCAGCTCTCCAGTGGTCAATACTTGGATTACTTTGATATCTTCCTAACATTCCAACTACAAAAGTAATGCCAGGCCTTATGCATACTTGAGCATACATGAGGCTTCCAACAACTGAATCATAAGGAATGTTTTTCATTTGTTCCATCTCAAAGTTATTCTTTGGGCATTGGTTCAAATTAAACCTATCACCCTTTACAATGGGAGCGACACTTGGTGAACAATCTTTCATCCAAAATCTTTCTAAAATTTTGTTAATATAGGTTTCCTGTGATAGACTTAAAATACCTCGCAGTCTATCTCTATGAATCTTAATGCCAATGACATAAGATGCATCAACCATATCCTTCATGTCAAAAATTCTTAGAGAGAAATGGTTTCACCTCATGTAGCAAATCCCGATCATTGGCTACAAGTAAAATATCATCTACATATAAACACAAGAAAACATATTTTACTCCCACTGATCTTTTGGTATATGCATTGATCCATGGGGTTTTCATCAAAACCAAATGAAGAAATTATCCCATGAAACTTAAGTTACCACTGACAGGAGGCTTGTTTTAAACCATATATAGATTTCTTAAGCTCACAAACAAAATTGTCACCACGGCTAGAGTAGAAGCCTTCAAGTTATTTCATATAAACCTCTTCCTCTATAAGAAAGATTGTTTTCACATCCATTTGTTGCAATTGAAGGTCAATGCCAAGATAATACAAAGAGAATCTTTCTTAGATACAGGAGAAAAAGTCTCTATGTAATTGATTCCTTCTTTTTAAGTAAATCCCTTAGCAACGAGTCTTGTCTTGTATCTCTCAATATTGCCTAATGAATCCTTTTTGGTCTTAAAGACCCATTTACAACCAATGGCCTTTGCCCCATTAGGCAACTCTACAAGGTTCCAAATTCTATTACTCTGGATGGGATTCTTCTCATCCTTCATGGCATCATACCATAAATTTGACTTTTTGCAACTCGTGGCTTCATCAAAAGCTTTGGAATAATTTTCAGCTCCAATATTATAGTTAGATTCTTGAAAATATACAATAAAATCACTAGTAATAACTAATTTTCTTACTCTAGTAGATTTCCTTAATGTTGCATCAACATTTTCTTGTGGATCATCTTGTTCGGCTAGTTGTTCATCATTTTCAGGAATTTGATGATCAATTTGATATATTGGATTATCAGCAATAGGTTGTGGAATGTCAGTCATTGGTTGTTTTCATCATCCCTTTGAAATTGAGGGGTATGAATTACAACTAATCTTTCACTTTATGTGGAAGGTTGAGACTCTATATGATCAATTTAAGAACCTAAGTCCCTCAATTGATCACTCCCAATAATCAAGTCATTTTCAAGAAACTTTGCATTCCTTGATTCCATAATCCTAGTAATATGATATGGACTGTAAAACCCATAACCTTTATACCTTTTGGCATATCCAATGAAATACCTACTAATAGTCCTCATGTCTAGTTTCTTGTGGGTTATACATCCTTACCTCAGACAGACAACCATAAACGTGCATATGTTTCAAACTCGATTTCCAACCTTTTAACAACTCAAAGGTGTCTTCGGGACAACCTTGGTTAGAACACAGTTTAATATATACAACGTCATCTTTAATGCTTCAAACCACAAGGATTTAGGAAGATTGGAGTTGCTAAGCATTCTTTGTACCATGTCCAATAATGTTTTGTTTCTTCTTTCTGCAATACCATTCTGATTTGGAGAACCAGACATAGTGTATTGGGTAACAATCCCATGTTCTTGAAGAAACTTTGTAAAGGGACCAGGTGCTTGTCCATTCTTTGTATATCTGCCATAATATTCTCCACCTCTATCTGATCTCACTATTTTTATTTGCTTGCCACATTGGTTCTCAACTTTAGCCTTAAAGACTTTGAAAGCATCCAATGCTTCATTTTTGTTATGAAGCAAATAAACATTCATATATCATAAATAATCATTTATAAAGGTGATAAAATATTTTTGACCATGTGCATCCATATTTGGACAACAAATATTAGTATGAATTATTTCTAATATGCTTGAACTCCTATTTGCACCTTTCTTAGACATGTTGGCCTGCTTAACCTTAATACAGTCCACACAAGTCTTAAAGTCAGAAAAATCTAAAGTATTGAGTACCATGTCTTTCAATAACCTTTTAATCCTCTCAATGGAGATATTTCCTAATCTTCGGTGTCATAACATAAAGGAATTCTCATTAATATTACACCTTTTAATACCAGTTTGAACATGCATTGAACTATAAGTGGCATCATTTTGTAAACCAAAGAAGATAAAGACCATCAGACAAGATACCATTCCTAACACAGTTAGAATTATAAAATAACTCAAACGATGTGTCTTTAAAATTAAAGGAATATCCAAAAGGTACAAGTCTGGAAACATAAATCAAGTTTCAAGAAATACTTGGCACATAAAAGGTCATTTCTAATTTCAAAATAAATCGTCTACTTAAAGTTAAAATGCAAGTTCCAATAGCGTCCACATGTGAGCCTAGCTTATTGCCTGATAAAATGCTTTGCTCACTTCCCACTTGTTTCCTTAGGTTTTGCAAATCCTGTAAAGAATTTTTCAATATGTATTGTGGATTCAGAATCAATCCACCAAGTGTTAATATTAACACTAGCCATATTAGATTCATAACATACTAATGAGATTGATTTACCTTTCTTCTCAAGCCATTTATGGAATCTGGGGCAAGTCTTCTTCATGTGTCCTTTCTTCTTATAGAAAAAGCACTTTGCCACCTTTTTAATATCAGGTTGAGGTGATATTCTACCATTCCCCTTCTAATTAGCTTGAGAGTTAGTAGTTTTGTTCTTCCCTCAAGCAGTTGCCAACAATGCACTCTCACCCATCTGCATTATAAGCCTTTCTTCTTCCTGAACACACATGGCCATCAATTCATTGATAGACCATTTGTCCTTATGTGTGTTGTAGGAAATCTTAAACGACCCATATTCCAGTGAAGGGTGTTCAGAATGAAGTGCACCAGGAAGGACTCAAACATATCAACCTTCAGTTTCTTAAGTTGAGCAGAAATATCTTGCATTTGCATTATGTACTCATGCACACATTTCACACCGGTGAGCTGGAGAGAGGAGAATTTCATGATCAATGTGCTTGTTAAAGCCTTATTTGAAGTGATGAACTGGATACAAAACCACGTATCCTAACAAGATTTTGGTCTTAATGAACATCACGCTGAGCCAGTTGGATCGCCCCCACCACTCATATAGTGCAACAACAACTGGGCTACTTTCATCAGTGATTGCAGGTGGTTCATCTTTCCTTATAGCATAGTCTATGTCCATCCACCCCAATTGCAAAAGGGTTCTCTCCTTCCATATCTTATAGTTATCTCCTTTGAGTTCGGGAACATCACATTGAATATCAAAAAAACTAAGTTTGAGAAGATGCAAAAATCCAAAGGCTTATGTCAAAATTTGAGGTATACTAATCTTAATTGTATGTTTTACCAATGTAAACATAATAGAAAATTAAATCTTGTGACATAAAAATTGTCAGTGGGCTAAATTTTTAATTCAATAAGATACAATTAGACTTTCTGATAGAATAATCAAATTTCATACTCAAATTCATTCTTTATGGGTACAACATGAAAATAATTCGATTTTCTATCGCAAATATTTACTTTATGATAAAACTGCCAAATTATACATCATCTCATGATTCCTGTGGGTAAACCATGAAAATAATATGACATTTTATCCTAATTAATTATACAAATATAATAAAAATTCTTTGTAAGATAAAATTCATTATATAAAGTACAATTAATCACAATATTATGCGTAATTCCTTATATGATCTTTAAACAACTGAATATATAATTTTAATCAAATTATAAATGTTGTGGCTAATCTGTAATTAATCAAAATTATAATGATCACTTAGACATAAATAAAAATTAATTATATGAGAATAAATCATATTATGCACTTCAAGATCAAGATATAATATAATGATGAATAAAATTCTCATACAATTGCATAATTGAAACATAATATTATGCATCTGATTTAATATATATATATATATATATATGCACAAAATAAACCTTTCTAGAATATATTCATGCATAAAACAAATCAAAACTGCACAAATTGCAAAAGTAAACATAAACACATAAGCATATAAGATACGAGAAAACTGCAGGTCACTGGTTCAAGACCCAGACAATGCAAAAACGATTTGTTTTTCCTTCTTTTTTTTTAAGCGAACATAAATCACTATTCATCGGCTTCAACCTTTGACGGGTCAATCCGACCCATATACAGACCTGATTGGTTCTCATTCACTTAGGCACCGTTTTACACAATTCAAAATCCGAAAACCAAAAATGGACAAGACAGAGACAATTGAGGCTCTGATACCAAATGTGAATCAGAATATACCTCCAGCCATTGCCGTGAAAGAACTATTTTATTTTGGTTCTTCCAAGCTCTCACTTTCTCTGAGATGGTGTATCAGGCAAAAATGAAATATATGAGCTCAGGACCAAAGGCTTCGTATTCTCCTCTTTCTGAGTCAAACATATAAAATAAAACATGTGAATGAACGAATTTATCGTACACATGGACTATATATATAGGCATTCTACCATCAAGAATGCACTCAGTAGCCATTACCACCCACTTATGTCATTCAATATTTAGCCTTTCGACTCCAAAACTGATGGAACACTTCAACCAAAGATGACCTTTCAAGTTCACAACATAAAGACCACTAATAAAGAGTTAATCACAACTTTTAATAATACAAACTTATTACATTCTTCTCTTAAAAAATGCAATTTTATTCATTTTTTAACAAAAAAAAATGAATGGAACTTGCAGGATGGAGATTAAACTATCACAACTAGATTGGTACCCCTTGAATCTCCATCCAAACAGAGGATATCCTGAATCCATTAAAGCAATAAAAGGAGAGAAAAAAATCAAACAAGAAATTAAGGGGAGACCAAACAAAACCCATGCACCAAACAAGGTTAGACTAGAACTATGTAAATCTGTAGTTAGGCAAAAATGTCCTATCATTTACAAAAGAAATGAGTTATTATTGTGTGGGGGTGTATCCCACCAAAAAAAAGAATTTACAGAAGTGTTATAGGCAGCTAATCTAGCAGCACAAGCGTTTCCTTGTTGAAAGATGTGGCCGACCAACAGATGCATCTCATAGCAAGTTTTATGCAATTTTTCCACTTGTTCCTTAAAAGCCAAGGAACCATTAGCTCCATTTTAAAAGGTTGGATTGTCAAAAGAGAGTCACATTTCAACCATAGTTGCTGCCATAGTTATCAATCCCTGATAGCGGAACGGAACGGCCGCCCTCAAAACTGGGATAGCGGTAGCGGGATGACCGCTATTCTCGTGTTTTCATATATGTATTAAAATATTTATAATATAAATATATAAGAGAAATATAACTAAAAATTCATGCACTAATTGTCATTAACAATAAAAACTAGTCAAAGAAACACAATGTCAATTAAAATTTGCCAAATGTAACTAAAGTTCTAGAAATTCAAATTCAAAATAAACAAACACAATCTTCTTAAATCTTAATTTAA
>PYAF01002587.1:225441-237167 GCA_007407185.1 Glycine tomentella
ATTATCAAAATATTAAGACTGGAATATATTTTTAGTCCTTTAGAGTAATTTTTATTTTTAGTAACCCAAATTTAAATTAATTTTTTATAGTCCCGCAATTTTGAAAAATATTCTTTTTATATAGGCTTCAATTAGAAAATTGTAAATTTTTCCGTGAATAATGAAAGTTGTAATTTATATACCTTCAATTACAACAAAATCTGCACATATATTTTTTATTTATTTTACAAATGAGAAATTTTTTTGATATATTTATTATTATTATTATTAGTAGTAGTAGTAGTAGTAGTAGTAGTGATGATTAATTAATATTAGTATATTATTAGATAAATTAATGATTTTATAAATATAAATATAATAGAAGGTTAATTGAAAATATATGATATAAATATTAAGTATCAAATTCGTATATTTTTAGTCACTAAAATATATATTTATATGATGTGTTTAATTAATCTTCTTCTAATATAATTTAAAATTGAAATAAAGATAGGCAAAGTTACTTGATTTGCATGGTTTAGTGATTAGTGAGTGTCCATGGGGACACAAAGAACCAAACCCAAATGGGTCCAATGACTAATCTAGCTGTCAAACTCAAACTCTTACCCTCGATCATTTTCCTATTCCACCCCCAACTTCGCTTTTTCCAAAAACCCACCCTCAGGGAGAGAGAGAAAAGAAATATCAACAAACAAAAATATTTTAATTAATTAAAAATAAAAACGGAAGCAAGTTAAGTTACTATAAGACCATCACCTCAAGCACGTTGCTCCCTCCCTTCTCTCCCCTTTTCTGTCTCCGTCACTCTCACCATGGAGGTGCAACCGCCAACCCCATCCACTGCGCCGCCGTCTCTACCGCCGCACCTCAGCTATCCCGACTCCGTGGACTCGCCACTCTCCCGCAACACCGACTCCTGGGACGAGCCCTTCGCGCCGGCGTCCACCAAGCTTCGGCTTATGTGCAGCTACAGCGGGCACATCATCCCCCGCCCCCACGACAAGTCCCTCTGCTACGTTGGCGCGGAACGCGCATCATCGTGTCCGAACGCGCCACCTCACTCGCAGACCTCTCCACGCGCCTCTCGAAAACTTTACTGAACAGAAGACCCTTCACACTCAAGTACCAGCTCCCCAACGAGGACCTCGATTCCCTCATCTCTGTCACCACCGACGAGGACCTCGAAAACATGATCGACGAATACGGCCGCACCGCCGTCGTCGCTACCGTTCGAGGTCGACGTCGGGAGAGAGAAGAGAAACACTCAAAGAGGGAGTTTCGGCAGTTTCGCATGGGAGAAAGAGAAACACTCGCAGAGAAGAGAAACACTCACAGAGGGAGAAGATGAAAACAAATTGCGGCCGCGTCACCCGCAATTGCGGGCACAACAGCGCTTCCCTGTAGCGGCCGCATACCCGCAATCCCAAATCGCACCGCTACAGACCCCACCGTAACGATGCCATGCCGCTCCGCTCCGATCCGCCGCTATAGCGACCGCTCCGGCCGCTATTGATAACTATGGTTGCTGCCACTCCTTTTTGTGAGCGATCTTAATGTCCAAAGTTGTTGCCATGATCTTAGCATAAAAGGCGTTTTGGCAGCCTACATAAGAGGAGAACCCTCCCCTAGGAAATCAACTCTACGATTCCTAAAAATAGGGGGATGTCATGTAAGTCCAGCCTACATCGGTGTTGCATTCTTATTCACTTCGCCTCGCCAATTACTCAATATAAAATGTTTTGTTTATAAAAAAATACTAATTCATGAAAATAAAAGATACATTTTTTCCCTTTCATTTTTCTTATTTTATTTCTCAGGAATTAAGTATGCATGTTTTCTATTTATTTAAAAGGTTTAATTACAGTTTTGTTTTCATTTTTTATATACAATTTTAATCTTTAATTTATTCTTTTTATAATTTTAGTTTCTCTATTTTAAAAAATCTAAAATTGTTTGGTCTAATTCTCAATATTGCATATATTTTATTTTGGTCCAATTGAATCATAAATCTTAAAACATCATAAAAAATCATTCAATCAATTAAAATAAAATATATACATATAAAAATAGAAAAACTAAAATTAGATGTAAGAAATTAGAGAAATAAAATTAAAATTTAAGCCAGTTAGAAAATCATATATTAGTTCATATATTCATTGATCAACTTATGCCAACTCTACATTGCTAAGCGTACCCCCAAGAAAGTCTAACAAGAATGGATCGTCACGCCCAAATCCTTATTGGATTGAGACCTGAGAGGTCACCTAAGACCAATACGAGTGACTTTTTTCTCACCTATTCACACACCATGTATGTAATGTATGTCAGAGATTGCAGAATATTTCACAATTGAAGGCTTTTCCTCCTTAATTATCCCTTACTGTAAACATTAGTAAACTTGTTCTTATATGATTATGAAGGAACAAGAAATTATGCGACGGGTTAACAAATGACAAGATGGAATCAATGTGTGGAAGACCCTTAGGCCTCAAATTCAACACTGTAACTTGTGAACTGTACATTGCCGATGCATACTTTGGGCTTCTGGTGGTAGGACCAAGTGGTGGTGTGGCAAAGCAATTAGCCACTTCTGCAGAAGGGGTCCCATTTAGGTTCACAAATGCCTTGGACATCGACACCAAAACTGGTGAAGTATATTTCACAGATAGCAGCATCATGTTCCAAAGAAGGTATACTCTAAATTCTTGTTATGAAATGCATTTCCACATAATGTTGTTTTACTCTTTGTTTAGCATTCCTCTAATGTGCACATTTATTTCAACGTAAGATAATTGATTATTCCGAATCTAAAATTGATTTTTGACAATTTTTTACATGTTATGTTGGATTTTATATTAAAGAAGAGTTCAAATTGAATCTAAGTTCAAAATTGATTAAGCTGAATAAAATTTGGTTAACTTTTGGATTGGATCAAAATTTTATTCTGAGTTTTACTCTTGCTTTGGTACTAACAACATTGAAGAATAAATTATATTAGTTCAAAACAATTTTAACAAAGTCAATTTTACTAAATTAATTTCATTCAAAATTAATCTTACCTAATGATATATATTGGTGTGAACAAAGAACGAAAATTGTGTTAAATTTTGCTATCAATCACTTCACAAGTGAGGTTGAGGAATGATCATCAATGCTACTGCATTATCCTAAATATAACTATATAATTTAGGTTTAAATATATTTTTTGTTCTTATAATTTTTTATTTTTGTCTTTGTAATTTTTTTTAATCCTTATAAAATATATTTATTTTGTTTTTTGTTCGTTTTAGATAACACTTTGAAAGTAAAAAAATATTTTGAACAATGAAAGAAAGAAATATTATCTAAAACACTTTAAAAATAAAAAATAAAATAAACACATTTTATAATAACTTAAATGAAGAAAAAATATTTACAAGAACAAAAATAAAAAATATTAAATTAAAAAATCAAAAATATATTTAAGTCTATAATTTATTATTTCTGTTAAATTAAGAAATGACTCTTGGTGCTCTTTGGCAACTCATTCTCTTTTCTCTTCGATGAAGGGTATACATATCAATAATTCTGAGCGGGGATAGAACTGGAAGGTTACTAAAATACGTTCCAAGTACCCAAAGTGTACATGTTTTGGTCAAAGGTTTAGCGTTCCCTAACGGTGTGGCACTTAGCAAGGACAATTCCTTCATTCTAGTAGCAGAATCAACAACTTTTAAAATTCTAAAGATTCAACTTAGAGACTCCAAGACCAACAACAACAACAATATAGAGCCTTTTGCACAGGTTCCACGCTCCCCAGATAACATAAAGAGGAACAACAAAGGAGAATTTTGGGTAGCACTGAACAGTGGCAGGGGATTGATTCAGAAATTGGGAAATGAAATTGAAACCACACTTCCTTGGAATGCAGATCCGGTGGCAATTAAATTTGATGAAAAGGGGAGGGCCATTGTGGTATTAGATGGAGAATATGGAAGACAATTGGACTCTGTTAGTGAAGTGGAAGAACATGAAGGAAGTTTGTGGATAGGCTCTGCTGTGCAACCATACATTGGTCTTATAAAAGCTTAGGCCTTTATTTACGTGTTTGTGGTAAAATTATCAAGTGGTCCTCAATGACTACCTTAATCATGGTATTAACCAATCTTTATATGACACATAATTAAGTATTATTAATTTTTCTCATAAATTAAACAAAACTTAAGTATGTGTCACATAAAAATTAGTTAAGACTATAAATAAGTGATGGTTTAAAACTCCTTAATAATTTTTCATGTTTGCGTGTTTTGTTTTAAGGTCTAATTTTATAATTCAAATTCCAAAACAAAATGTATTTTGGATAAAATAAGATTGGGTTAGTTTTCTTTATCTGATGTTGAAAGACTTTTCTTCTGATTTTTTGAGAATAATAAAAAATGGTATTCTCATTCTTAATTTTAGTTTTCTACTGTTCACTCACTTTAACTTTTGATACATGGAGACATCCCCTTTAAGAGAATCAGCGTTACCGTGTTCTCCTTCTCTGCTTGTGGGTTAAGAGGTGTTGTGGTGACTAGTGAGCGGCTAACAGTAACATTGTCAGTAAAGACAATATCTACATACCACAATTAACTAGAAACTATCATTTTAGATCTAAAAGAAGATAGATTGAATATTCATATTTTTCATTCATAATGATTCAGAGCAACATTGCCATTTTGAATACAAACTAAGACCCAACAAAGAGTGAACTACAAAAGAATGTCCAACATAGCTGGACCAATTTAGGGAAAATAACAAATAATATAATAAGGAAAAAGGAATTATTATTGGTCCCTACACAATTTGCTTTTGACCCAATTTAGCCCCCTATTTCAAAAATTCTCCCCTCCCTCTCCACCCTGCCACTCTCTTCCCACTTCTCTCTTCCCCAATCCTTTTCTTTCCAAAATTTTATCCTTCGCAACCCTCCTTCACTTTTCAACCCATGCCCAATCCTTCTCTTTCTCCTTCCCCAACTCCTTTGAGGTATATTTTTTATACTAATTCATGTTCAACGGAATTGTGATTCTATTATAGACATATCTACAATGAAATATATATATATATATATATATATATATTTAAAAAAAAAAGATAACGAAATCACGATTTTGTTGTTATTTTGACACAACTGAATCGCCATATTGTTACCTTTTTTAATTTATAAAATCACAATGGAATCATGATTCCATTGTGTTGTAAAAAAAATTCACAACAAAATCACGATTATGTTGTAATGTTTGGGTTAACAAAAAAAATATACAACAGAATCGTGATTTTGTTGTATATTATACAATAGAATCACGATTCCTTTGTGATAAGGGGGGTTCAAAAATGGTTGCACAATAATAACATGATTTCATGGGAAGAGCAATTTGAAAATAAAAAAGGGGCTTGGTAGGGACCAATAATAGATGGAATGAGACCAATAACAACTCCGTAAGAAAAATGACAATTGAGGTCCAATTGGAGAAATTTGGATCAGTCAGGTATCAAACATCGTCAAAGAACAAATTCTCTCTCACTAGCTTCCTCACAAAAGTCTATGTATGGACAAAATACCGCCAATAAGGGTGTATTAGATTAAGATTTTAAGAGATTATTTTAGCATAAAAAAATCTTGTGGATTTTAAAGATTATGTAGGAATATTAATTATGACTTATAAGATTTCTTACAAGGCTTTTATGATAGTTTAGATTTTAATGAATTTACATTATAAGAATTTAAGGGATTTTAAAGGACTTTATAGATTTATAAGATTTGAAATGATCTATGAATTTTTAAAAACACATTCAAAATTATAAGAGTTAGTGAAAAAATAATAAGAAATGATGTTTGGATAAAAAAAATAAAATCAATATAATTTTTTAAATTTTTAAATTTTTACTAGTTTATTGATTATAGTTTTATGTCCTCATATACTAATCTTTCTTGTAATAACATCTTCTCATTCTCATTTTTGGATTTGAAACAATAAATTTAAAATTATATGTTGGTTTTATGATTTTTTAATTACTAGAGTTATTTCATGATAAATCTAATGACATGTTCAAATGGGATGCAACAATAAGCATATACGGAAGGGAGTAGTGAGGGTGAAAAATTGGCTAAAGGGTTACTGAGTTATGTGGATGACGAAATTAAGAGTGATAGTCACAAAAATATTGCGTCGAGTAAGTGATGAACATAGTCCATATAAAAAAACATGGTTATTCTTGGTACATGAGACAAACATTCATTTAATTTGGAAAACAAAGAGAAAAGTGCATAGAGGAGGAGTATATTTGACATTTTTATTCCAAAAGAATAGGAGAAATATATATGACATACACATTTTGAAGAATATTAAAGAAAGAAGAATATATGCATGATGAGAGAAAAGAAATTCTGTTAAACAATATAAAAGAAAGAAAAAAGTCTAGTAAAATCTCAAAAGTTTTAATGACATTGTTTGATAGATGTTTTATATTAAAAAGTATGATGAAATCTATCCAAATCATTCTTAAAAAACAATTCATCCAAATTTGTATATTTTTTAATACCAAAAAACTTTTTATAAGTTATAAAAAAATTTAATTGAATATTATTGAATTTTCTTATCTTCCTTAAAATATCTTAAAAGTCTTAATTAAATACCACAAGAGTTATTTATAGTATTTAAAAATTCTGATTGAATACCACAAGATTTTTTTTTAAAGAAAAATCTTTTAAATTCCTTTAAAATCCTAATATAATACACTCCCCTAAATCTTAAATATTAATCTAACATTTGCTTCGAATATAACGAAATTGTAAATAAATTTATGTTGTTATCACCGTAAATATTTTTTACTGGATTGTGTAAGTTGAAACAATGAAACCCATAGCTCTATTTTTAGATACTTCAGTTGCACATGCATGTGAGCAAGCATGAACACGAGCCATGTGTACAAAATGTGAGAGCAACATGCAATGCATAGTAGATACAGTCTGCTATACAGTGAAACCTAAGCTTACTACAAGATGCAAGACCAACATGCAACAACCTATATGCACATTAGAAATAGCATATTAGCACGGTATGCAGTGATTTTAGCACAGAGAAACAAAGTCTTGGACCTGATAAATGTACGTGATTGTGCCTTTAATCCGAGAAATTGCAGTTCGTTTGGAACTAGGTTTGCACAAATTCAATATAGTTTAAGATTGGTTTGATGACATCAATGTTGAATTAACAATATATCTATCTAATAATTTAACCAAAAACCAACAAAGTTAGGTCCAACAGATAAAGAAAAAGACTCTATTCTAAAATGACATAGTATGATTTCCACATCCAATGTGAAGATTTTGTTGATGAATTAGCTTAATTATCTTTGTAAGTGTTTTTTAACCTTAAGACATGTGTCTTGATGAGTCCTCAAAATCCAACTCACCTAAACTTTCAATTCAAAAAAAAAAAAACTTAACCATTGATCTTATCACCAAAATCAGTCCAATTTTAATAATAAAGAGAAATGTTTTTAATTAAAATTAAGTGATTGAGTAAAATGGTTTAAATGACACTATGATTTAATCCAATTTTGATTTACTAAATGCTTTTAACTGACACTGTCATGATTAAAAAAATTTAATTAACGTGGACTGAGATAGTAAAATTATACTCTTGAAAAATTCCAAATTTCTCCTAGAGGCTAGAATTGTGCACCCAACATACTGCCACTTTAAGTTCATCCTCACGGACCTATATCACCATTGGTTCTCAATCATGTAAATTATATATTAAATAATGCATATATTTGCCTTACATCATCACATGGTCAAATTTTATAGATATAAAAACAGTCTCACATTTTTGCTTTCTTGCAGGTACCTCATGCACAAGGCATTGGCTACGAAGTTGATTTTTTTTCTTTTCTTTTCAATATCACATTTATAAAATTTCGATTTAAATATATATTTTCTCATAAATTAATATTTTTTATTTTCGTATCTGAAAAAAAAGTATCATTTTAATTCTTATAAAATATATTTTTTTCATCCTTAGAGGATTTTAGATAATATTTTAAATAGTAAAAATTATTATTTAAAGAATTTAAAGGAAAAAAATAAATATATTTTACAATAATTAAAATGAAAGAAAACTTACATGGAAAAAAAAATATAAAAAAATATATTTATGTTTAAAATTTATAATAGAAAAATAAAAAACAAAACCATCTTTGGAATTGGAAAGGAGGGTACGAAGGAGATCATTTAGTGGGGTCCACATGAGGGGAATCTGCAGACCCGGTAACAGAATTAGACCCATTTTGGTCATATGGCACACTCACACCATTCCATTCCATCTTTGGCACACTTACTCGAAAAAGCCTTCACAATCTCTCAAACCTCAAAACCACCTACCAAGAGAATTCCACGTCCCATAACACAACGGACACAACCAACCACTCTTATTTATTTTCTGTGTCATTTCTCAAGTTTTGGATTAAGAATTCGAAGGGTGCGCTGCTCCTATTATTATTGGTTTGTTTTTTCTTCTCAATAATATATCATTGCTTTTGAAATAGTTCTGTTGACTCATTATTTCCTTTTCTTTGCAGACAAAGAGATCGATGAGTGTGTGGTGTGGTCCAAAAATGTACGAAGAAAGTAGCTCCTATGATGATCCCAATGCAATGGTTTCACAATCAGAGGCAGTTATGTCTGCCACACAGACCCACAACCACAACAACACCACCTTTGCCTACTCTTATTCCAGTGGAGAAGATGCTGCAAATGCAAATGCTAACGCTGCAATAGCAATGGAAATCATTGCAGAACACCCTCAACAAAATCAATACAATTATAGCAACACCACACTTGAGAATCATCACCAATTTCCTTATCCCACACCAACAGTACCAGATCTCCTTAACCTTCTCCACTTCCCAAACCCTATTCCAGGAGATAATAGCACAAACGTCTCCTCTGTCTCCTATGACCCTTACTTGCATCTCAACCTGCAACAACAACAACAACCTACTACCCTCAGAGACTTGCTTCCACACATGCCGGCTCTCAGAAATGATTTCCCCTTAGGCAGCCGTGCCATTGAAGGGGAAGGCATACAAGGCTTTGGAAATGGAGTGGTGGACTTCACTCAAGATGTTGGGAAAAAGAGAGGTGGAAAAAGGACCAAGCAGTTCACTAGCACCACCACTGAGAGACAAAGGAGAGTGGATTTGAGCAGTAAATTTGATGCTTTGAAAGAACTCATCCCAAACCCCTCGAAGGTAATAATAAAGAAACTTAAATATGTTTTTGATTCCGGTACAAATTTGGATTGGTCTTGAGTACGAAATAAATAGTAGTGGGAAAAAATATTCACTTTGATTGCTAACAAATATTCAATTTTTGCCTTTGTTCCCTGATAATTTTTTTGTTTTGTATTGAGCTTCTAATCAAACAATAATTTTATTTTAGATCTTTATACACTTTTTTTAGTTCAGGATAAATTAGCTAATTTTTTATAACAACCATCATTGATTTGATGTCGTAAAATACTATTTTTCTAATATTAAAAAATATCAAGAACAAAAAATAAAATTATTATTTCATTAGGGACTCAAAGCAAAATAAAAATTTATTAAAGAACAATTATGAAAATAAAAACATATTTAAGTCTAACATTACATTTTCATCTTATTTAAACTAACACACAGCAGTGGTTGATATTAATAATGTTCTTTTTGTTTTGGAAACAAAAGAGTGATAGAGCATCAGTGGTAGGAGATGCTATTAACTACATCAGAGAGCTTAAGAGGACAGTGGAAGAACTCAAATTACTGGTGGAGAAGAAGAGGCATGAGAAACAAAGGGTGATGATGATGAGGAGGAGGAGGAGGCACAAGGTTGAAGCTGATGAAGGTGACTTCTCCAACCTGCAGGAACCAGATCAGTACAGTGAAAGCTTAAGAAGTTCTTGGATACAAAGAAAATCCAAAGACACTGAGGTTGATGTGCGCATTGTCGACAGCGAGGTCACAATTAAGCTTGTTCAGAGGAAGAAGATCGATTGCTTGGTGCATGTCTCACACCTTCTCGATCAACTTAACCTTGATCTCCAACATGTTGCTGGTGGCCACATTGGCGATTTCTGCAGCTATCTCTTCAATACCAAGGTTTGTGTATAAATGCTGAAAAGGCCACATTAATTGTGTGTTTGTTAATCATATGAATTTAGTTACTCATTTGATCCTTATAATGGTACAAATTCTATCTTTTAGTTTTTATACTTAAAATCGATCCCTTTTACTTCTTATATGTATTATTTTTAACTCTTTTAAGTCTAGTTGCTATGTGTTATGGACTTATGGTAGGGATTACAATAAAATAAAAATGGTATGTATAGGAATTAAAATAGATTAAAAATGGACGCGTAGAGATTACAATGAATAATTTTGGTTTAAATGTTTTTTTTTCTGTAATTTAGTATTTTTTTTATATTTTTATTCCTGTAATTTTTTCATTTTAGTCTTTACAAAATGATTGTTTTATTATTTGTCCTTAAAATATTTTAAATAATATTTTTTTATTATTTTAAACATTTTTTTATTATTCAAAGTATTATCTAAAACACTTCAATGACAACAAATAAAATAAACATATCTTATAAGGATTAAAATAATTGTTTATGTGGGGACCAAATTTTTTTTAAAAAGTGCCAACTTTTAAAGATAAAAATGTATTTAAACCAATAATTTTTAAATATAAGACTAAGAAGTAAACTTTGTGTAACTAGAGGCTAAACGAGTAATTAAATCAAAATTACTTGTTTATATATATGTGTGTGTTTTCTTTTTTTTTTTTTTTATGTTAACAACAAGAATGATTATTTTTGTGGTGGTGCAGATATGTGAAGGTTCATCACTTTATGCGAGTGCCATAGCCAACAAGCTCATTCAGGTCATGGATACAAGTTTTGCAGCAGCGTCACTCGCTTAATTAATATTATTGGGATCGCTTCAGCACCAAGAGTGATGTGTTTCTTATGACCAAACTACTCACTTGATTTTTGCTTCTTGTTTAGCTGTTATTTTTCCTTACTCTTTGGTACCTGTATTTCTTAAATTTATCCTAGCTAGGTTCAAAGAATATATATAGATGGAAACAGGACCTATATTAGTTTAATTGGTGTTAATGTTGGGAAATCAGATTGCTTACCAGACGTGCACAATATTGTCCGTACATAATCAAAATTTTTAAAAATTATCATTTATATGTTTACATAGTCAATTAGTTATTTTTAATTAATAAATTAAATCATTTGATTTTTCAAATTAATTATTTATCAAAATTATTAACAATAATATATTTTTAAATTTTTTCATGCAATAAAGTATATATTTATTTTTCTTTATTTATTATTTTTATAATAGTTTATTTCTGTCTCGTTAAAAAATACATTTATTAGAAAAAAAATATATAAATGTATAATATAATTACGGCATAAACTTATTTATAAATTTATTACCTGTATTCTATATATATTGCAGTACCTCATTTTTATTTTCTAAATATTATTAAGTAAATTTAAATAATTTCACTTTAAATTTGAATTGAATTTTAAAGATATAAATCTATAATCTTTATATACAATATTTA
Organism: Glycine tomentella; assembly: GCA_007407185.1. Classification (NCBI taxonomy): domain Eukaryota; kingdom Viridiplantae; phylum Streptophyta; class Magnoliopsida; order Fabales; family Fabaceae; genus Glycine; species Glycine tomentella. Next base: position 237,089 of record PYAF01002587.1, read on the forward strand.
ATTGATAGACATGGATATATTATTCTTCCATTAAATATTTATTTTCATAACTTTTCTTTGATTTAATTTTTTATTTATT
>PYAF01002587.1:237267-248790 GCA_007407185.1 Glycine tomentella
AACTATTTTTCCTTCTATTTAATTTTAAAAAATTAACAAAATAATTCTATAAACTTTTTTATAAAAAAATGATTTTAGCGGAAATTTTGTAACATCTAACTGTCTATACTATCGATTTACATTTTGTTTGAATATTTTTTATAAATATTTTTAAAATATGAAAGAAAAATAAAATAATTTTCTTTTATAAACTAAAAAATAATAATTTTTTTGAAAAGAAAAATAAGAACTTTTACAAAAGATATAGATACTTTTAATAACTTTTTATTAATTATTTGACGTTTGGTCAATCTGGTTTTAACGTTCAGACTAGTATTGATTATTTGAACATTTTTTTAATTTTTTTAAGAGGGGTTATAATAATAAGTTTTTTTATACACTTTTTAATATTTAAATTTTATTAAAATTTAATTTATTAAAAATTATAATATTACAAGTGAAATTCATTAAAAAGTAAGATTCATACAAATTTATAATTTTAAATAAATTTTAATCAATATTTGTCAAAAAAAAGAGTCAATCAATAGATGGGTTGGTAGTGAGAGGATTTGAGGAGTGTTGGCAACGTATTTTTTCATACACTTATTAATATACTATTTATTATTCTATCATCATGCCGCAACATTGATTCCTTTTTAAGTGCTAGAGAGTTGAAACTGACCGTGAAATTTTTTATAAAAAAAAATTTAAACATGACATCCAATTTTACAAAGAGGATCAAAAGGGTTAAAATTTGTAACTATAAGAAGCAAACCTGTATATGGACTAAATGGAAAAGATGTTGTATCTATAAAGACAAAAAGGATAATTAAACCTAAAATAAAGTATTAACGGGTCAAATTTAGTAAAAGTGATTAATCTCCTCTAAAAGGAATAAGTTGTAAGAGAGACAATCACGTTTGGTCATGAAAGATATATGTGAGAAATAAAATAAAATAAAAAAAGTTAACCAAAATTATCTAGAGACTAAACAGACACGGATTTAGAGAGGGGCAATCTGGGGCCTTAGCCCTCCTCCCTCTAGATGACTCATTTATTTGTTTAAAATATGAAATATAATTGTGTAGGTGTATTGTCTTGTGCAATGCTCAAAACTGCATATTGTCATGCGACACTCCTAAATTTTTTGGATCCCGATCAATTGGCTACAATTATTTAGAAATAACTGTATATAAAATTGACCGTGAAACACACTATAAGAGCCATAAAATTTAGAACATAATTTAATGTCCCGTTGTATTTTCTTTCTTACTTGGAAACGTTAAGGATTCAAAACTCTGAGGTGATAAAACTTTTTCATTTGCCACAGTGACCATAAGTTATTTTTCTTATATATAAAATAAATATATTTCATATAGATATCATATTATTATTTTGTCATAAATATTTTTGATTGTTATTGTTATAAGATTTCATGACTTTCTATTATTAGTATATACAATGGCTTTGTTCTTTTTTTTTTTTATTTATTGTTACTGTATATAAAAAAATCTAACTCATAGTTAAATAGTGTGTTTGAGTCGCAAACTTATTGATACTCAAGTTTGATTCCTAAAAATAAAAAAGGTTTGATTGTTATGTTCATAAGTTCACTGCCTTCTAAAGTTTGAAACAAGGAATTAGTATGAACTATAATATCGAGAGTCTTTAATGAGCAATATTTTAAATAATTGTATAGTGACGAGAAAAATTAAGCCTCCCCTTTAATAGATTTTTAGATCCATCACTGAGGCTAGAATTATTTCTTATGAAGTATTTTCCATCCCATCCTTCTGCTTATACGACCAGAGAGATGTTAAACCTAGCTATAATGGATTGGACCATCATAGCAATTAGCAAAACTACTAAACGTGTTCGCCATTTATCTACGCTAGACTACAATACAAATTTATCTTGCATTTATCTACGCTATAATCTAATTGGGGCAGCTTTGCCTTACATGTAAGTGTAATTTATTTCTTTTGAGGCTTCATTTTATTTTTTTACATCAAGAATTATGAATGTCTCACAATCCACTCTTGTTTTGCATAAAAAATCATGAATGTCTCACAATCCACTAGATCAGAGCCTTTTAAAAGGTTTTGTTTGTCATCCAAAAAAGAAAAAACTCTAATTTTTTTGGTAGTTGTGTTAAATAAAATTCATTAACACCTATTGATATAACCCATGTTTGACAGATTTTTATATCTAACAATTTTAGTTGCATCATGATCAATAAAATATAATTTTGATACCAAAATGCCAATTACTCAAAGTAACATGCTAAAATTAAAAGCCAATTTGATAGGTCATACAAGTATAATCAGTGTCTTCTCCCACATTGATCAAAAAATGTCTTCTCCCACACTAGAGTATACAAAGGCTAACTTCTAGGTGGTTGTTAGTTGTAACTGATAACAAAGCCATATACTAATAGCTTTTAAAATCTTTTTCTTTCTAAGATTTACCTATAGCTATAAAGTTCAAAAGACAAATGCAGTAGCCTATCATAGTTATTATACACAAAGCTTCAGGTCATTCCTCTCTTGCGTTTACGAACTATCCATTGATTCAACAGAAAGTGTACTCCTTCTTTCAGCGTTGCTCTCCTTTTCTCTTTATAGTTCCATACTAAGGAGGTTAAGTATCGCCCACTAGGATTATGTTCATTTATCTCTAACAATGCTTGTACCACTGCTTTATATGCCCCTTCACCCAAGTCATTTTTCAACTCATTCAGCTTTTCATCGTCATCTCTAATAATTTCCTGAAATGAAAAAAAATGTATGAAGCCAGATTAGATAGTGTAAGAGTTTGCTGAAGAAATTAGAGAAACATTAATATAATTGTAGATTAAAAGTTAAAATTAACTAAACACCCTTGCATATGTCAAATTGCTAAATTAGAATTATATTTGTCCTTAAAGCAGTAGAAGAAGAATTATAGTTAAAGGTGTACTGCTGTTCCTGGTTAAAACAGTAAGAGAAATGTTACAGGCTATGTTTGGTTATCAGTTGAAGAAGTACTTTTGGATGTTGAACGTACTTTTGGAGAGTAAATTCATTTTGGTAACACGTTTGGTTACCCCAAAAGCGTGTTTGCACTTTGCAATGAAAATTTTGTCTTGAAACCCAGTTTTACAAAAGGAAGACTTGGGTTGCTTTTGCAAACTCAGTTTGCACACCTAGTTTAACTCAAGTTTGCAAATTTTAATTCAAACATGCACACACTCTCTAATATACTGTTTTTAAGACACTCCATAAGTTGGTAAAATTTATCTGAGGCCCACTAAACTATTCAAGTCTCATTCTCTGACCTGGGAAAAAGAAATACAAGGTAAATGAAAATGCAACATGTTCTTCAAGTACCAGTTTCCTCCCACCTAATCGAATATCCGCACTCGGTTCTACCTTATCCCACACTTCCTCTCCTTCCCTTTTTCACTCCCATGTCTGACAAACGAATGCCCTCCTTCTACCAATAATTCTTGGAATGTTACTTCATACACTATATAAAGTTTAAAATGGCAAAAATACCCCTCTCAGCAGCTTTTAACTCCACGGTGTTCAGACTTAGTGCTATATGCTGTTGTGCTTTATTTCAGTGGTTGTAGAGTTATTTGTTGTGCATTTGTGGTTGGTGGTAGTGAAGATTAGTGTTCGCCTTCGTTGGAGTCGAGCTGGTGGTGTCTGGGGGTTGCTAGTCGAGGTTGGTGCTTCGTCGTGGCCGCAGCAAGGTAACGACAGTTTTTTGATTCCATACGAATCAACTGATCCGTATGGTTCATATGACTGGTATATTTTTAAATAAATTTTTGAAATAAAATTTAAAAAGGTTTATAATGGTTCAAAATGAATTTTAAAAAAATTGTGTATCCCTTCTAAAATTTGGGGAAGATTTAGTATGGATAAATTGGATACTTAGGTATGTTATGATTTTATTTTGATTATTTTGAATGTTATATTTTTGAAAATTGGATGTTTTAATTATAAATTTATGCGTATGTTTTGTCAATGTATAAATTTTATTTTGATTTTTGAAGATGGACGACAACGAGTGGATGTATGACTGTATTATGTCTGAAGAAATTAATATGGATGAAGACATTGAAGAAAAAACTAAAGCGTTTGAAATGTAAATTGTTCAGTTAATTGTTCGGCAGACTTCAAGACGTCTGAGGTATTTATTTGATTTAGGAATAAATTATAGTTCTTAAATGATTGAATCAACAAGATAGCAAAAAATTATCCATTTTTGTAGGTGTTCATTTTAAACCATTATAAACCTTTTTAAATTTTATTTCAAAAATTTATTTAAAAATACACCTGCCATATGAATCATACGGATCAGTTGATCCGTTGATCCGTATGAACCATATGAATTACCTGATCCGTATGGACCATATGGATCAGCTGATCCGTATGGACCATATGGATCAGCTGATCCGTATGGACCATATGGATCAGCTGATCCGTATGAACCATATGGATCAGCTGATCCATATGTTTCATACCAATGCCACCACCGCTGTCAACCTGTCAACGAAGAAGAACAAGAAAACGCACAGTTGCTTACGAAAGGAAAAGCAACGTAATAGTGTATTAGGAAAAATCAAAATGTTGTATTAGAAAAATAGAAGGTTATTTTCGGTATTTAACTGTTAATATATAGTGTATGGAGAAATTTATATAGTGTAGGAAGTAACACTCTAATTCTTGTCAGCTTAGTACACTCTTATGCTCTAGCCTATCAGCATGATATTATCTTTATTTTACATTGTATCCTCATTAATCACTTGTCCCCTTCTTGTATAATACACTTGACACCATCATTGAAGAGGATACAATTAAAATACTCACCTCCCATATGTTACTGGCACCATCATTTTCATATTTGAACAAAACACAGCAACATACAATTTTCTTTTCTTGTTTCGCAAAAAATATTTTATTTTATGCTGTTCAAGACTTCCAGGCTCACAAATTTACAAGGAGAAAATGCAATCGGGGTGGAAATGAGCCAGGTTAGGTTAGGCTTTACCTTAAACAGGCTTGGCTTATTTACCTGACTTTTGATTTAGTTTTTTTTTTATTTTTTATAAGGGCCCGACCTTGCCCTTATAACAAAAAGTCTGAAAAGGTTATTTAAAAGTTTAAAACATAAACAAATTGGCTGCTATTCTCAAACAGTCTTAAAAGGTTATATAAAAGTTTAAAACATAAACAAATTGGCTGCTATTCTTAGATTTCAGGTCATTGTTTCTCCTATTAATAAAAATCACCTATTTTCTTATCATCACAAACCTTCCTCTACTCCATTAAACATCAGACCCTAAGGATGTATTTGGGAGTTGGGTTTCAGTGGATAAGGGACGGGAGAGAAATTTTTTATTTTTACTTTGAGTTATATAAGCTGGCCAAAAAAAAATGTAATGTATATAAAAATAGATTTTTATTTTTTGGTCAGCATTTATAAAAAAATAGATACAAGATTAGGACATGAAGTTTATACCAATCTATTAATTTATTTTTTCATTTTAAAAAATTATCAAATCAGAATATTTATCAAAATAAAAATTTACCCTCCCATCCCGTTCCTCCAAAACCCAACTTCCAAACACACCCTAAAGTCAAAGATAAATATAAAGAGTTCCCTTAGATAACACTAGGTGAAAGAATTCCAGATTCAAAAAGACAACCAGCTTTAATCTAGATTATGGAGATCATCAAAACATTTATTGGCTCATTAAGAGAGAATAAAGATAAATAACAAAGTGAACCAAGTTTTATTAAGTTTGACAATTGACATGCAGTGAAGCACGTAAACTTCAAGATAATTTCAGGAGATCTATATGTTTAACTGACACACCTTTTCTTTCCCTTCAACCATGATAACTTTGAACGGATGCCAATCTGGGTTCTTTAGAAGCTCTTCCCACAATGAGCACATATCTGCAGCTCTCTCTTCAGCTTCCTCCTCATTATATCTTTTCTTCATTGCTTCAAGGAATGGTCTAGTGTCCAGTTCCCCCATTCTCTTCAAACAAATATTGCCAGGAGATGATAGCTCTTTAATAGCCTGCAAGTGAGAGAAAAGATTACTATTGAATCTTGAAAAGCAACATTGGACAGTAAAAAGTCCAGGAAAGCTTTAAGAAATGCAAAATATTTTCAGAAAATAATGCCCACGAATAAACTAAGAAAAAATATAACCAGAGAATATTCACACAAACACAATTAGGTCTCATTTGCATGATCAAATGAAGTAATGAACCATTAAAAACAATTTGAGTATCGAGTTTATTAGATGAAATAGAACTGATGAGTTTTTAGTTTTACTCAAGTCACTTTGCTACCTTGCTATGAATCATAATAGTTAACAGTTAACCAAATAGAAAAAAAAAATGGAATCCTCTATAAAAAAAAAATGTACATCTATAATTTATAATACCATGTATGCTTAAATTCATACAACACTTAAATGGTCAAGTAAAATCACCAATAGAAAGAAACACTACCAGCCCATGATCCAAGTGAAAGAATAACTGGAATGGACCTCATTGAGATGCTCTTGCAAATTAATTTGAAAAGTCAGTAGGAAGATACATTTGAAAAAAACACACTTACATCAACCAATGCTTGTCGAGCTTCCTGCAGCTCATCATTACTCTCACGCTCTTTAATGATTAGTGCTTGGTTCAATTCATCTAAGTCTTGGAGTGACTGTTCCTTGTCTCTTAAATCCTTTTGTAAAGTATCTACCTTCTTCAGAACTTCAGCATCTTCATCATCTTCCATGTGCTTCAACACATTTAATGATCCTTTTAATTGCTGAATCTCCAACTCAAGCTCTTGTTTCTTATCAAGTTGTTTTTGAAGCTGGATGATTTTAGCATGAAGTTGTTCTTTTTGTCTCTGTATAAATATGCACTCAAATAGCATTAATACTAGTCATTCTGGTGCTGACAAGGACACTGTTGGTTATTAAAAAGGCTAAAAGATAGGTAACACACCCTCTGATCTTCAGCCAGTTTCATAACATTTTCATCAGCTTTCTTTTGCTCCAGAGTAGCCATCTGAAGAGAGCTATTTTTCAGTGCATTCTGCAAATCCAATAAATGCCAGAAGTGTTAAGCAAAGCCTTCCACAAGCTTCTTAAGCACAATATTATTTTAAATGATTTAGAGGCACGGCAAAATCAGGTTATGTAAAAAAAATCATTTACATAGTCCTTGAGCAAAATCCTTAATGGGAATAAACAGAATAATGGAAAAACAAAAAAACCAATGCATGAAATTCTTGGCATACAACTCTAGATTGATCATTCATGTCCCCTATCGCTTCCCAAAATTTTATCTCATTGCATGCATTTCCATTGGCATGTGACTACTCAATAGAGCTCATAATGTTAATTATTAATCAACAATTACTGTTAGATATCAGTGCCATCCAATCTGTAGTGTCTCATGTGAGTCTATGACATAACAAGGGACACGATTGCCTCCTAGGTCAAAATCGCAGACACACAAACACAAATTAGGAACTGCCACCAGGGATTGAATCAATAAAAAATTTACTTTAAAAGTAAACGCACCAGCAAATCCAGATATTAACATATTTTGGATTCACGGCATTCATCAGCATACACCTCAAATAGAAGCCAGTTTCAATATATTCCCAGTATTATCAAAATTTATTATCCACAAATTCACTTGAAAACAATTTTCCAACCAAAGTCAATTTATGATCATCGAACCCAATAAGTAAAAACAGTAAAATGATTGATCTTTGTAACTAACTCCTTCATTGAAAGCACTGAAGCATCCAAACATCAACCATAATAATCAATCAATCTACAACAATAATTTCACATGAAGTATACTACAGGAGATGCAGCAAAACCAGAAAAACACTATACCTCCTTGATTTCTTCTGACAACTTTTTTCTTTCACTTTCATTATGTGCTTCACGCTTTTCCAATTCAACTTTCCGCAGCTCAAGCTCGTTTTTCTGAGATTCCAGTTGCAATTTAAGCTTTTCATGATCAGTAAAAATCTTCTTGAGGTGATCTGTGGCACTTGACTGTATTTTCTTTATCTCTGAAGACAAGGAATCGTAGCATAAAACAATGTTGTTAGTTACAACAGATCAGCTGCATCTTAAAATAATAATCAATTGTTAAAATATAAAATTGATAGCAATGGAAACTCCTATGGTGCCAACCACTACAATGATTCAAGCAGTATACGTTATTTGGTTTTGGTCCTAAGGCTCAATAAAAATAGAAACCTGCATTATAAGCTTGAATGAGTTTATCTTTTTCCATCATAGCAAGGTCCATTTTATGCATAGTCTCGTGGCATTTCACTTCAATCTCTTTTATGTGCTGGTTCTTGACCTGAATAACATTAGTCAAAGTGGAGACAAGTTTATCCTGCCTTCGAGCTTCTTCTTCCATAAGTTGGGATATGGTTTTGACATCGCACATCTTTTGCAGGTGTTCTCCATAGATATTTTTCATTCCATAGTCATCTGCTCGGGCGACCCACGCATAAAGGCCAGACTTCTTCTGCTCAGAATTTGCAAACCAGTCCTTTTTCCCATGATGATCTAATTCATATGCCCTTTCAAATGCCAAGGCATTATCCAAGCCTGGCCAGTCTTTGTTGAATTCCACAAGAGCAGTTCCAGAATGACCCCGGAAATTCCACAGAGGAGTGACTCGAACCGGATTGAAACCCCTGCTTTTGTACTCGTCCCTCAGCCCGGTACCACTCTCCCCAACACTACGTCCATCTCCTGTCAATCTGGTTGGAATATTAACTATAATCCCAATCCAAGGCCACACAAATTGCTCATCAGAATTAACAAAAGTACCACTTTCATCTTCCGGTTTTGAAACTTCTGCTGGATTATCTACAATCACAAGATCTTTCTCCAAATACTTCACCAAAGCCAAATGATTAGCCTTGTCTCTTGCCTTTCTCTTCTTGGAACTACTCCGACCCACCCCAGAAGCATGTTGAAGGAGTTCCTTGTACAAATAATCATCCCTTTTTCTCCTTTTAGGGCAGTAGGGACAAGTGAAAGTCTCATCCAAGGTTTTCACTTTCTGACTTCCACTTTTCAGCTCTTGATAAGTTTTATCTTCATACTCACTAATTTCAGATTCACTAATATCAGTATCATTCTCAGAACTGCTGTGAGCCATTACAGTTTCTCCTATATTACAAATTTAGTGTTAGCATATCACGTTCAGGGTCTGGGAAAAGCACTAAACTCTAACAGAACTTTTATTACAATCAAATCCTCCGTTACTTGAAATTAGAAGGTTCCTTCAAATGTGAAACTGGAAATATAGTAGTAAGAACCTAGCATGAACACACAGAGCCTGGAACCATCGCAAGTAAATAAATAAATAAGACGCAAAAAGTATAACAAACCAAAGCATTCAGATTAGCATGATGCAACAACTTTCCCACACTGGAAAAGGGCCATTGAGTATTCATATTGAGCAGCATTGAAACATTGAAGCATACATTACAGAAAGCCCTAATATGCATGCAAGCTGATAGAAAACACAATGAAGAGCACATGCAAGAGAGAAATCCAAGCATAGAGAGAGAGAGAGAGAGAGAGAGAGAGAGAGAGATTGACCTGCGAAATGAAGAATCGAAAGCTTCTAGAAATGACACACTGGTTTTGAAATTTGCATTGTATTGAAGCCCAAGACCATAACTTCATAAGTACAAAAATGCAATTCATTCTTTTTTAAAAAAATTAGTTAATTTCATTTAAATTATTCTTTATTAGAATTTCATATCAAGCATTAAAAATATTTAGTCTTATTAATTAATAAATATTTAAAAATATATATTAAATAAACATAAATAATTAAAATTTATTTATATTTAAAAAAAAAATAAAGAACTTTTAATGTTTATATTTGAGACAGGAAGAATTACATACCACTTGACTAGAATAGCGCTTGGTGCTTTTCATTGCCTATTCGGATTTCCATTTACCAGTGACGTGGAGCTTTTTCATTGGAGCGTGGAATGCATGACACCCAGGTGCGCGTACATGGAAGGTTGCAGGGAAACAATGTGTGAGAAATGCCTTCGTTGCCTGGTTCACCCAGCACGACAACGAGACAAGACTAATTTTCTTAACATAACTAGGTATATATTATTATATTAACGTTTTTTATTTTTTTTTAATTTTAATCATTGCAGAATATTTTTATTTTATTTTTTGTTCTTAAATATTTTTTATAACATTGTTTATTGTTCAAAATACTATTTAAAGTTCTTTAAGGAAAAAAAAAACAAAAAATTACACTTTGCAAAAACTAAAGCAAAAAAAATTGCAAGGACAAAAATAAAAAATAACACTAAATTACAAGAACGAAAAATGTAGAAGAAAACAACATAAGGAGATTAAATTATGTTTTTAAAATAAGTATGAGATAAACAAAAAAAAAACATAAAATCTAAAAATAAATTCAAAACTTTTTATTAGTTAAAAAGCAAAAAAGCACACATAATTTATACGGGCTCGTCTCATCCTCAAGACTATGTCCAGTTCACCAAGTTTATACTAACTTATCAAAGTTATAAGTATTGTTTATTGTCACTTATGGCTCTTACACTTACAAGCTCTATCCCAAGCTTGACTTAAACTCTAGTATTCTTTGTCCTACCAAGTCATTACTAGCTTTAAACAAATTAACAAGATTTGTTAGAAGATTGTTCACTGGCTAAAGTATGATCGCCTAATAGAAAATATATCACTTAGCACTTTTAGTCTTTTCTCTCAAGGTATACAAGGTGGTTTGAGAGCTTTGTATTTTTACAAGAATTTACGAAAAAAATTACAAGAAAGAATGAAAGAATGATATGCATAGATAATTCGTATCTTGTTTCTTCAAAGCTTCTTCTGTATATAGTCTTCATCTCTAAGTATTTGTTGTATCTCAACGGTTGGATTCTTCACTTTGTTCTTTGTCTGAGGTCTTGAGTCTGTTGGGGCATTTAATGCAGCATTAAATACACGTCCCTTCTTCATGCAAAGTTCATGTTAATAGGATAGCGTGTCATGTACTTTAGAAGGAAAGTCACTTCTTTTATCATAGCAAGTCTGCAACACACACAACACGCCTTTTGATGAGGATCAGTGTTTTCCAAACTGTAGGCTTCATTTATTCTTCATAGGACTTTGATAGATCCCATGAGAATGTTTTCTGCATGAAAGAATCTTAAACATGGAGTGTTAAATGAAGGTCTTAGATGCATTACTTAAGTACTATATTAGACCGTCTTATGAGTGAATCCTTTGAAAACTTCTGAGTCATTATTTATCACTAATTACTTATCTTTTTGTACTCATTTTAATCCCTAACTTGTGCTTAATTGTTTATATTTTGCATTGTTTCTCATTTAAGATTTAATTAGACCAATAATTCGGATTTTAATTAATTTGGATTATTTTAAGTTTAATTATTCTAATTTTTATTTACAGGGCAGTTTAATAATTAATTGAGCT